>JBCFXI010002327.1:0-25001 GCA_038496175.1 Ampulex compressa | reverse complement strand
GGGCACGGTTTAGTTTTAAGTGACGCATGGTATGAAAGAATGCACGCATCCCAGAGCGTGGGAATGTCTATGAACGAGAGGGGGTGCGTGCAGGGATGCTAACGAGGAAAGGGATAAGTCGAAGGGAACAGTCGAAAGAGAACAGTCGAAGGGAACAGTTGGAAGAGAACAGTCGAAGAGGGTAGTCAGAAGAGATCAGTGAAAGAGTTACAGAGTCAAAGAATAGAGAGTTATAGAGCATAGAGTTAGCGTATAGGGAATCATATATATAGTGTAATTGTAGCTTAGCAATACTAATAAACCATTCATCTATATCGACACAAGTCTCTGGCAAAAATTACTTGGACCTCACCATCCATAACAAACCTTTTAAATCAAGTGCAATCCCACAAATGCAAGATACGATCAAAGAAATGGTTGCCACCTTCGTTTTTTCACCTAGTACTATAGCAGGTGTGGACAATCCAAATTCCGTCAGAATGGGCTGCATTGACGACTTCCAAGGGACACACATAAATAAATTGGCAATTTTTTTCTAAAATCTTTTCAAAATCTGGCTTTATAACGAATTTCATACGTATTGATTGTTATTCTAAGTGCTTAGTTTGAATATAGAGGTACACTGAAAGTGTTTAGCGTAAACGGAAAGTAAACAATATTCCAACCGGATATAAAAATAAAACAGGCATTGCACCAACAACAAAATGTGTCGTGTAATGAGATAAGAGTATAGAGAATTGGTCTTTTTAATTAGATAAACTTTTAATTAAATCGTTTATGTCACCGTGAACACCTTATTAAAAAAAAAAATTAACTTTATATCTACCTATAGATACATGTACACACTCTCCTCCCCCCTCCCCTCGCCATTTATTTCATCCAGTAAATACGTCCAACGTGCGACGAAGACATTGGCTTTGGCGTTGCGTATGCCTACTCCAGTCCCTCACATGCGAATCTCTCGGATGTTGTATCGAGTGAGCTCGGATTGCTCGTGACTCTCCTGCAAGTGTTCTGTGATCCGTTACCCGTTGCCGGAAAAAGGGATATGGGTCGAAAGGTATATAGCCCGAGGGCCCTACGTAACCGGCCGGTTACAAATGTATTTGTATAGCGAAAAACATAAAATAAAAATAGAAAGAGCTTATACGTAGAAGGAAAAACACAATTTGCTATAATCAGCTGGTTGTTGGAATTTAAGTATTGCATAATTCCATAGCGAAATACAAACAGATGCCGTTCGCAGTTATTTTCCCGCTCACATTTGTGTCAAACGTATGCAGTGTCGTATATTAAGTGAAAGCTGCAATTTATGATAAATTGCTTATGATTACTTTAAATCACTTTTTGTGCCAAGTATTTTGCGTTTGAAATTTACTCAATTTTCGCTACGGAATTACGCATAGAGCCGATACATACGCCGTTGGCAATATGCGTACTACGAACCCATGAGAAATGGACTCGAACCAAGTATCTTGGTTCGCATGGCGGTAGATTCTCGAAATGATTAAAAGGAACGTGCCGGTTGTTGGAGAGTCGCCCAAGCTCGAGAAGAGCTGCATATAGATGCATTATTCGCGGTTTACGTTTTCAGTCCCTCCACGTCGGTCTTTCTTCCATCCTGGCATGCGCACCCTTTTCTCGGCGTCGTCCCGCGAAAGCCGCGGGGATGCGATCCTCGGTAACCGCGTTTAGAACCCAGCGAAACGCATTCAGCCAGGAGTTTTTCAGCCGGCGTTCCACTTTTGCGAGCGTTTCTCGCGGCGTAACAAGGGACCCACCGAAAGCACGGACCACGAGAGCTTTTCCACCGGCAAATCGCGGCCGCGGTATTCGCTGGGCCGGCCCCTTCCGCGGGGGATTTGTTCGGCGCCTTTGTCGAAAGAATGCCCGGAATTAACCGGAATTTAAGCACGAGCCTGGCACAAAGCTCCGCTGGCTATTCGTTGCGGATAAACATTCCTTCTGGCATCCGGTACTTGCCGATTCACAGCATCGAATCTTTGGAATAGGATTCGCGTGTACTGGAACGTTAGCCGTGTCGATTATTCGAGGAGAAGATCCAAATTCTTTGTTGCATTGCAATTCGCTTTCAACGCGGAGCTGGCAATTTTCGTGTACAAGCAACGAGTTTCTGCTGTTTGGATTAGAAAGCTTCAAGAGTGTCGAGAATTAAATCGAGTTTGAAGCGGTTCCGTATTATTCAACTGTTCGTTGCGGATAAATATTTCTCCTGGAATCCACGACTTGCGGATTCAAAGCATAGAACCTTCGAAAAAGGATTCTCGCATGATGGATGCTCGAGATCGAGAATATCGAAATTATTCGTTGCATTCCATCCCGCTGAGATGCGTCAACGTGACAGTCGAAACTTTTTGGAGTGCGCAGAAACTTTTTATTTTGGATCTGTAATTTATTGCTCGCGAAGGACGAAGATTGGTCGAGTTCGAAACTGGTACGAGGGGCGTGTAATCACGGATTCTTGAACAAAATGTTCGGAATGTTTTCCAGAAGACTAGTCGGTCTTCGCCTATATCGCGGAAGAATTTAACCTTTGTCGAATATCTCAGAAATGATACGCAATAAGAAATAAGTCACGTAAAATCGTGGCCTGGAAAAATCTTGTTGAAGCAATATGCATCGTGTGTCAAGTCTTTACTTTTTCAGCCGGTCATATCTCGTTCCTTTCCTAGTACGCTTGGAAAAATATATGGAATGGAAGTTACGCAATACCAGTGGTGAGGATTTATGTTATTTGCTTAATTTCAGAATTCCCCATGGTGTATTTTTTAACCTTATTTAGACATGCGTTGCTTTCGCAATTTTCATGAAATACCAGCGGTCATTTTTCAGCATTAATTTGTAGCTGTTTGCTTTTTTCCTTTTCTTTTCATCGTACACCTGCTACACGGTAATAAAATCCCGACATTACCCATCTAATCAGATTACTTTGAATAATTCTCGTTCAAAATCAGAATAATATGAAATATGATCACCTTGTCTAAAAATAACCTTATATTGATTTGCATAGAATTCAGAATATTCTATATTTTGCAAAAGGACTATTGGGTATAACTGAATATCCAGACAGCTTTTCTTGTGGTAATATCATAACTTAGTAGCATTTCATTATTCGATGTGATATGCTCGAGATCTTGAATATACCCAGGGATAATGGTTTAAATCAAGCAGGACACCGTCAATGAAAAATAATGAAAAAAACTCCTTTATTAACGTTTTATCTTTAGGTGTAGGACTTTATCAAAATTCAAGGACGAAGAAAAAAGAAAAGTAATTTAAAATGAGATGATCGTACGTATTTCACGTGGGATTATTTCAACCACGAGTGAAATACGTACGATGATCGAATGTAAAGTTACTTTTCTTCTTTCCACATCTTTGTATTTTGATAAGGTTTGATACCTAAATACAAAATATTAATAAAGGTTCTTTTTCAACCTTCTCTATGAAGAGTTTCCTGCTCGATTTAGACCATTATCCCTAGGTATATTATTAGCATCTCGACGGATGCGTTATGTAACAACTTCAAGTGCATTCAATAATTTTGCAAAGCGCAGTTCTGGCATTTAAGCGGAAGGGTCGAAATATCGGCTTCCAAGTACAAGGAGAGCGAGCATCATTTTAGCATTATTATATCAATACCTATTACGATATAATGCGTAGACAGAAACGAGCCAATATTTGCAGTAAGTGCGGCAGTTATCGGCGGAAGTTCAGGTGGTGCCATGGTATTTAATATATCGTGAAATGTGGGAATGTGGAAGCCATTTCTATCGTCGGTGCGCTCCCTCTCTTTCGGCACCTGAAAGAGGCGCCTCGATAGACGCCTCGAGGATTCGTCGTCAATATCCATCCTGGGCCAATACCTCCCAATATTGCGACGCATTTTGAGGTAAATCCTTATCCACATTTCTCGCCAGTTACAACATGATCACCAGCAATCGAAATTGCCCATGTTGCGTGTTTGCAACTGCTGTGCGCAACTTATTGATACACAGCTATTTTAATTTATTTTCTCAATGACGAGAAGTATTTGTCAACAATTATAGAGTTTATTAAACCTCAACAATCGTACAAGAAACGGTGTAAAGTAGTCACTTAAATGATATGTATATTGGACACGGAGTGTTTACGCAGACTTGGATGCTGACAATGTTGATGTCTTTACGAGTTGTGTGTGATTGAATGTTGCGTGAACTGGACACGTGAATTATAATGTGTATTAGACACAATGTGATAGAGCCGACTTGCTGCTGGTTGCGTTGATAGTGTTTAGTCAACGCTTTGCGAGAATGAATGCTAAAATGCCTGACTTTTGCTCGCTATTTAACAGGTCTTAAAATGCCAGTTTGGTGGGGCATGGCCGCAAAGGTAGGGTTGACAGACCCGTTAAGGGTTCTTTCCGTGTTTCAATTAATTTTGACCTGAGCAAGCATTCGTTCACCAGATGTTTTATGGTTATTTGACCAGCTTGGTACCTAGTCACTCTTTCCTTGAGTTTTCTGTAAAGTAATAAAACATTTGGTAAGTACTTGCACAGGCATTTCTTACCGTTAATGCCTAACGCATTAACATTGTTGGTTTTCTCCAAAAGGTACGCATTGGCGCAGAAACAATCTTAACCGTGTGTTAAGAGTGCGACGCAACGGCCCACAAAAAGTATCGAAAGAACGACAGAAATAAAGAATTAAGAAATGAACAGGTGGAGACAGAAATTGCTCTAGTGGATGATCAATGCGATATTTTTAGCAAAATCTTAAATAAAAGATTTGATAACGATTTGAATAAATAAAATTTCGAAGATCATGAGAACAAAAAAATCCACGAGTTTCTAAAGTTCATCAAATAAACAGAACTAATTAATAAACTAATTAGGGAATTTTATATAGTATCCTTAATGGATTAAGATGTGGCTTTAAAACTTGAAGAAAAGGAAATAAGTCATGTACGGCAGTGAAGATTTATAAGATACCTACATTTCTCGAGGTTAAATAACAAAGTGTAATAACAAAGAGTAACAAAGCTATCGAATTTTGGGAAAATGGTCGAAATCGAATGTACGTGACAGGAGATAAAAAAATCGCCGAGAAGTACGGCAGGCTGTTCGTAAAAATATTGGAACTCGAAACTCTAATTACATCTAATAATTTCGGCATTATATAGTGAATACAAATATTATTGTGCTGTCGAAATTTACGAAATGCGGGAAAAGCGCGGAACGCTGATTAATCTTTTGATAATTTCTACCTAAAAATGTATGCTGCAATGCAAAACGTACGTCATACTTTCGTGGTAGCCGTGATATTTATCATATATTACACAATACATTGTATTCGTTCATTTCTATATTCGACAACGTCGAGTCTTCCGGAAACACGTAATAATATAAAGCAACGAAACATGCAGAATAATCAAAACCTCCGTTCCGAATAGCATGAAGAATCGATGCCTTCAATTTATTCCTGCATTGCCTTTCGAATCGGCAAATTATCGAAGCGCACATCCGCACGAATTTATATTCCGTCGTTTTGCTGATAAAAGAAAAACCGTTTTCCATTGCATTAGTAAGTGGAAATGTTCGGGCTCCAGGTTTGCCCGAAGTTTCAAACGCGAGTCACGATCGTCCGTAAACTTAACGGCGTACCTATCGATTAATGTCGTTAGCAGTTTTTTTTTTCTCGTCGATAATGGAATAATGGACGCAACGTGATATAGTGGGCGCATCGGCCGAGTATTTTACAAGCTTCGAATGCACGTTGCCTACGTGATCAGCAATCATTAACGTTACAAAGCCATCCCGTCGAATAAACGAACGGGGCGATCGCGAATGCCGTTCCGCTCCGGCGTAATTATGCTAATTGCCGCGGCTACAATTATTTCCCGCGATACTCTATGATACCGTAATTAATACCGATGGAGAAACGACGGTGCGCTCGCAACGTAAGCAAATTCAAAATCAATTTCAATTAAACTGCTTCGACGGAAAGTGCAAACTACGGCGCAGCGATCGCCGGACGGAGTAAATGGTGGCGGTATGTTTTTTTCTCTACCCTCTTTGCAGTCCCTCGCTCAAACTGTATAATTATCCTTTTCTAACGATTACAATTATGATGATAGTAGCACTAACGATGATAATGATGCACACAATAATAATGAGAATCGTAAAAGTAATGTCGACGGCCGCCCTAATTACGTTGTAAGTAAATAAAGAAGTAATAACGATATAAAATGTTTCCAATATAAAAGATGAGATATAGCAGGGAATGCTTTTGAAACTGAGGATTAGAATTATGTCAATAGCAACAGCAATAACGATAATACTACTGGCAATAATTCTGAACATCGTAAAACTTTGTAGATTGAGAGTAGGTGAATAAATAATAATAGTACGAAATATTGGCAGCATAAAGGAGCCACATTTAGTACAAGACGTTTCCGAATTTGATGCAGCCTAATATGAAAAATTCATGATATCGCAAAAGACTTGATGAATAATTACACGGATATTGTAATCGAATATGCAAACGAAGGGGATGGGACTTTGTAATAGCGATTTAATGTAAATATAATCGACTAAAACATGGACTAACCACAGCCGATCGCCCGTATAATATATACGGATTGTTATTTATATTATCCTTGGCTAATGTGCTTTATCATATTTTTATTTAATCGCGCATGAATAAGCATTAAACCGAAATTAAACTGAACGCGCTTCATTTACTCAGACGTTTAATACGGGTAATCAACAGTGTCGAGTATCGCTGAACCATGATCAACATTTGCACGTGGGGTATTAATTGCAAGCAGTGCGAGCAATCGAGGGTTTTAGTATAACTCATGAATCATTTGGTGGCTTTGGATGTCACGTTAATGTCTGCCGGTTGGCACGAAAATTAACGCTTTGTGTACGTTAACTCGAACGTTTTTCACCTCTACTCGTATAGTTTGCATGGCGATTAATTGGCCGTTGGGACTTTGAGGAGGAAAATCAAAACATCGGGCCGCGGGTAATTTATTAAGCCAATAGCTGTTTCTACAATCACATTACGTTGCACAACTCTCGTTTGAAACTTAACTGTTGACGACATAATCGTTGAATACGGCGTGACATTATTGCCCGGCGATATGCAGGCCAATACTTTGTATCAGATTCTCGTTTCCCATTTTTTTTCGGGTCATATCATCGCTTTCATCGACTGCCCGTTAGGTGTTTATTACACTTCAGTTGAATATACAGAAATCACGATATGGTGCGTTCCGATAAACCCAACGACCGCAACGGCGTTTGCACTTCATGCAACTTTTATTTCACGATCAATTGTCTGTCAAAGGACATGTGAATGCTTTTCGAGCTTTTTTTGCGCTTTTGGTTGATCAAGCACTCGGTCTCATTGATCTACGGTCTGAAATGTCAAAGGTGCAAGTCCGGGTGAAACTATTTCATTGAGATTGTGCTAATTCCTACAGCTGTGATGATTTTCCGTAATCGCAAGAGTTTTAGATGCAGTGGTAAAACATCAGTATTAAAAGTAGCCAGAATTCGCGTATTATTACGTTATGCCAATTTTTATATCAAATATCTTCTATCTCTATTGTTTCTTCCCACATCAGTTATTCCCACTGAATTCTGTATGTGTTTTCAGTAAACCCACCCATTACTCAAATTTGTATACTAAAGTAACAAGTAAATTGGAATTCAAGAGAGTATTATTTACGTGAAACAGAGAAAATACGCTGAAACGTAAATAACGCATTAAATAATTATCGTATTCCTATAGTAATTTTTTAATAAATCTATTATTCTGATAAATCTTTAATTATGCTCGTAATTGATGATGATTTTTAGTACATTCATTTGGAAGCTCAAGGTAATTTTTTTGAATGTAGCCATTTCATATATAAGCAACACAAATGAGTACGGTAATTAACATCGCGGATTTATGTTGATAGAGATAGTCAGCGTAAATGAGCTCTTTAGATTGTACAAGGAAGCTTTAATATCATTTATACGATGCCATTCAAAGGCAAAGGTTCGGAAGATCACAAAGGAGCTGCGGTAGTTCAGTGGATAGGACTCGAGACCCGTATTACCAACGATCTGATGTTCCATCGCAGTTCAACTCCGCACCATCCTGGACATCTTCTAAATAGTTTGGAAGTCAGTTTAAACAGCCGTGTGTTATAGATTTGTTGATCTTAAGCGTATAGTGAGAAATGTTTGTGCAATCTATGATTACGATTTAGGACTTCGAGAATTTAAAGAAGAAACCTACAAAAAGAAAGATTTTGAAGAATCCATAACGCAGTCAGAAAAGGCAGGTCGCACTTCGATTGCTTGTATCTATGCTCGTTTTTTTTTCAATGCCAAATATTGAAGCTTAGAATGTACTTTTGAATACCATATACGTATAAAAATACAGTGCTGTACTAAATAGAGGTTCAAACTTCTACATGGAAGCTCCTTGGTTCGAATAATGGCCATCACCTTTGGATAATTTTTGATGTCACACGTATACTGTAGCTCTTCTGTTTTGCAATGCAACTTAAAATAATAGATCTTAAGATGAATAATCTTCTTGCAACACTTGCTCCAAAAATTCAATTTCTGCGCGCTGTTTATCCTGCCGACGGAGGGCAATATTTTTCAGCCTTGACTATACGATTTACTTTACCGCATTTATGCAAAAAGTGCTGTATTAGTTTAAGACTGTAACTTAAATCGCTCATGTGGATGTCCCAACTTAAACTTATCACGACGTATTACACTACGTAACCTGAAACCGTGTAGAGTGCTATTAAATAAGTTCCCCTCAAACTATACTTTCAAAGCAGGGTTTGCAAAACCTAACGTATCCTACAGATGGATTAAGTAGCGAATCTGACATTCGTGGTTTACAATGTTCCTTTCAAGATGTATGTCACGTTCACACGAGGACTCGTGTGATTGTTTACTCGCCTACGGTTCGTGGAAACATCACCACTCTCGTCCTGGTGTGAACGTGGCATAAACCTCATGTTGCTACGACACCATTGTCAAATAATTCGCCTCTTAGTCCACTTGTAGCATGAGCTATTATAGCATCCGGTAGCGAAGATAAGAGGAGAAAAAGGTTCGGTCAGTAAATCACGAAAGGGCACGATTTTGGGCCACTTTGTTTTACTTAGCGGGCCAACTAGCACATCCATTCCCTCTTAACGGCCCAACAAGCGGGATCAAGGACCACGTGCATGCATAATTCGAATTTCCAGCTGAACGCCCGCTCTAATGGTGCGATCAACGAATCCATTGTCTTTACGTTAAATATTTGATCACCGCGTGTTCTGAGAAGGAGAATGCGTTCGGTAAACAATGATAGACTCGATAACGATTGCTGATTAAATTCGATATAATATGACGCTTTAAACCTGATCGATGTACATTCAACTTTTTACAAAAAATTGAACCACTGGTACGAAGGGCATTTGAACTTCTTATGAAGAAATAGTAAGCCGCCTTCTCTGACTTTTTCTCAAAGCGTACATACCAGGTTGTTCAATAAGTTCGCGGAGCGCCGTCTATTCGTCAACAGCAGAAGTAAAAGTCCGACGTTATTTTAATATGTTCTTTCATGTGTCATAAGAAATTCAATGAATATTTCAACATTTTTTTTACAATATTATAAATAATGTTTTGGGTTTCAAACAACTGTGTGCACGGTAAGTACTGCATTCGTTAACAATGCAGCAAGAACACAATTTCTTGAGCGTTTTTTAACTTTTAAAGTCTTTAATTTGAAATTTTAGTTTAAAGTCGTTAACTTTTAAAGTCACTTTTACAACTATAAATTGGTTTTTTGATCCCCGTTTTGCGAACTTATTGAACAACCTAGTATATTCTTAGAGTAACATGACTCAACGTATTGTTCGATTATGTGCCAAGATACGCAATCGAGATATGAAAATGTCGAGCAGATCAATTTACAGTGAAGCACCGTATAAAACAGCTGTACGTCCTTGGAATACCCGCTGTAAACAGATTCGGTAGACGGTGAATATCGACGTTGCGTAGGTTCATGTAAATGGCATCCTATTATTTCTCGGAAGATACGCCATTGAGCGATGACAGGGACGCTCTCGTAGAACTCCCGCTTTGTGAGCTTATTTATTCGAGTATATCGTAACCGGAGCGTAATTTTTACCGCAGAGAAATGCCATCTCCCTACTGCCTGTCATCCTCGATTCTTTCTCCCTCGCTTTCCTCTCCTATCTACGCGCCATATTAAAGATTCCAAGGAGAGGATTAGAGTACCTCCCATTTCACACGCTGTTTACATTTTTCTTGCTGGAAATTTCCCTCGGAATCGTCGTGTTCTTCTGAATATAATGGGCCGCGCACTTCGAATATTGAACGTGAAGCGCATTAGCAAAAATAAGAAATATAGTTGTATCTATCAAATACGAATAAGATTTCAGATTTGTACCAACGGAAAAGTGTTTTTTTTTCTAGATATTATTGTGTCTAGACTTTAAGCACGATTCTCTTGTGCTGATTGATGTAATTTCTATGTTACAGATAGAAATAAAACTTTTCTTTCTTCTGTCATATAGAATAAACGCGTACAGATCACGCATATAGAATAAACGCGTACAGATCACGGAACAAATATGATATATATGTACGTATATATATATGTATGTATATATATTTATGTGAGTAGTTGCTAAAAAAAATGTATTAAACGAGTAATTTTTTACTGACAAGCGTAAAAGGGATGCTCTATTAAATTCATTAAATACAAAAGGTGGAATGTAGCAAGACATAATGATATCCTAATGAAATTTAAGTACGCGGGCTTTGTAACGCCTCTTTATACAAGGACGGTTATTAAATGCTTTTAATTAAATCATTTTCTCGATGAGAAGCAATTTTTTAAAGATGAATTAACGCTTCTTCCCTAGTCCCTAAATTAACATCTCCCGTGCAGGATCGATTTTTGGGTACTTTCGGATTTATATTTGATTTTTGTTCAAGTTACGTAGGTTATATTCTCTCATGCTATTGCAATCTGCGTCAAACGTACACCTTACGATTTTTATAATAGGTAAGAAACAACTTTTTTTTCAATTTTCCAATTTTTTTCTTTTGCAAACAAAAATCCAAGTAGCCTGAATGCGAAATAAAAAATTTGCGAATATTTAATGTTTAAAACAAGATATAGGATACGAAGACTCTTCAACTTCTTTTGATCTTACTTCGGGTAGTGAATTATCGATGTACTACACTTTTTCTTACCTTTCAGCACACTGGTCCGCAGTTGAAATAACTCGTCCTCTTCAGAAATAACTTTATTAACTATATAAATATAAAAAAAACAATAAACAAATAGCAATTAAGTAAATTATAAGGAAAAGTAAAAGAAGAAGTGAACAATGGTATACCTTAAAACGCGCCATGTGCTTAAAAATTTAAATGGTAAATTAAATAACAATTACGTCTATGCGTAAACTGGACATTCATCGTATATCATCTTTAAAAAGTAAAATAAAAGTCTACACGTGCATGTCGGCTTCAGTAAAACGGATCAGATTTTAATAAATGTGGGGCTACCAAAATTATTAATACTTGCAAGAAGTAAGACATGGTTGTGGGAATTCAATAACGATGTAATTTAAATTAAACAAAACACGACTATTGTAATGAACAACGACATGTATAAACAAAAGGAATTCAACTCGCCATCCCACGTCCTGCCATGGTCCTGGTAGACGTAGAAGGGTCGGTAACGCAAACAGGAAACAAAAGCGAACGTTCTAACAATCGATAATTATGCTGGAAAATCGATGGATCAGGTGCGTGATTTAAACCTTGTGTAATGTTAGGAAAACTGTCTGTAAGGCCGAGAGGAAAGACTATTTGATTTGACGACAATAATTTAATTACTAATTTTTGCTCTATGAGATGGACTGAAAGAAGTATACAAGTTTCGAGTATTATACGAATTTTATTTTTGCTCTTTTTTGAGGGATTTTTTTATATGAAAATAATAATAGACACAAACACTAGTTATTATATTATATTGTTATCGTCGATCATGTAGCAAATACGTGGAAAGTCCATCACGTCGATGTTGCCTGCCATCAGAGAACCGCCGACGACATCTCTGCAAAACCCAACTCACCGTAGAAATCACAAAGAACTTATTTATTCAAAAAGGGAAGGTGAAAATTGTTTCTTGTACAAAACAAATTATGGATTTACAAAATGTATACAGATATCAAGAAGAAGTAGTATGAGCAACAATGTAACCAGATATAGACGTCAGAAAGAAAGATTCACCATTACGAAAGTACGTATATAAAGCAATGGAGCGAAAATAAAAGCGACTAGACCGTACATGAAGATGACAGGTTTAATTACGTACTACTTCTCAAATGCTCTAATAATGGATCATAACTAGTAAGGATATCGGCAGTATAAAGTTAGGTATTCAACGTAAAATAAGATACGAAGAATCTCGTATGGAGCCAGAGGATTCCTGAAAATCGACCGTGGTGAGCACATCGCGTGCCTCATAGCCCCAGGTCGTGATGTTGCGCCACTCCTGGCTGGAGATAGGCTCGCAAGGAGTCCGGTGTGCAAAAATGAGCATTCCGGCCGTTCAATTCCTCCCGTGCTTGCGGCCGTGGAGGCTTGGAAAGCCCCCTAGCTCGGAATGCCGCACCGGTCCGTGCGCATGACGCTTTATTAAGTCTGAATTGGAGCGCGGAATAGAATTTCTGGGCGTCAGCCCCAGCCACGTCGAACGAATTAAAACGCGGACGCGAGGAACGTAGAGCTTGGAGAAGAGGGGTGGGGGAAGGGGGTGGCTGGCTTCGGCCAGGATTCCCGTGGCACTCGAGGGGGTGCTTCCGTAAATTGCTTCCGTTTTTGAAGGCACCGCCGTACCTTCGTCTTCGAGAACAATCGACATTCTCCTCTGCACCGACTGCAGCCGCGAAACATCCATTTTTAACACTGGAACCATTGAGCCAGTCGGTCTGACTGGTCGATCGTTTTCTTAGAAAAATTGCCTCGTCCGTATAGAGGCGTATTTTCTATGATTTTTCATCATTTTGTTGTGGCATGTAGAGGATCATATTGATATATTGACATTTTTTCTTTGTTCTATTTTTTTAAAAGATATATACGATGTCCTAAATATGTCCGCAAACTGAGGGCAGTTCTAGTATTAAATGGGATCTGTACCGTATTGAAATGTAGGGTAACAAATATATATTCTTTATCAAAAGTACGAGATTCTTAAGTTCTCTTTGTTTAGAATTGATATATCCGATAATCCTTAACATCGTTCTATACGATCTTCAATACAAATTATGTTTGTGGTAGTTATAAAGGGTTTTACAAAGTTACGAATTCGCGAGTGACAGTTATAAAGGGGAAACATTTGGTCCGCATTTCATGAAAATTTAACTGTTGTACTAATGGACAATTTCCAGTATTATTTAAATCGGCGCAACGATAAATTCGAAAGAAAATTAGATCGCGAAGCAGAGGAGAAAGGTTAAACGTCACGAAAGAAGCGGAGATTATCGTTTTACAGGCGCTAAAAGAAGAAAAAATGTACGGCCTGGTTTTATTTCGTTCCTCCTTCTCGTTCTAAATGCCCGCCCGCGGTTGCCATTTCCGCCATTCCGCGTTTTATTCCCCGTAGCAAGCGATGCATCGGGGTCTCACCGTGGTCCGAATTGTCCGAAAAATTTAAACGGTCCATTTAAAGCCCCGCCCCCCTTTCTCCTCTCCCCTTCCGGCTTTTTACGCGCTCCATAATAAAAAATGTAACGGATCCGGGGCGCAGGAGCGAAGATAAAGCCCAAGATTAAAGGATACCGTGCGACCAGATTTATCCAGGCCCCGGGTGGCGATCGCTCGTGAGAATCTCCGTATGTCGGACAGCCCTTAAAAATGGAAATCCATTCGTCAACATGGTAATTCTTCTAGGAGAGCTCTTTCCCGCCGAGGTACCCGGGACTAATAGACTATCGTTTGCCGACACCCTCCTTTCTCCAACCTCCGCCGTTATCTGGTCCTCGCCCTTCTCCACCCCTCTCGCTCTCTCTCTCTCTCTCTCTCTCTCCCTCTCTCTCTCTCTCTCTCTCTCTCTCTCTCCTGTCCATCCTCTCTCGCCCTTATTTTCAGAGCCCTCCAACCGCTTCCTCCTTTTGCGAGTTTTTCCACGGCGGTTTTTAACTCATTACTTCCGCCCCTAATTAGAAGTACTGACGACTAATTTCGCGGCCGCCTACCTTCTTCCGCCGGCGTTGAAATACCGTGTCGCGGACAAATTAAAACGTTCCTACGCTTTCCGGTGGGGGTAACGTAATACGCTTCGTTAACATATGGCTTTATATTTTCGCGTTATAGCGTGGATCAAATCGCGGATGAAGCTGCATGTGTTACGTCCATCATGAAAATTCGGTACGTTCATTTCGTGACTTTGAATACCAATAAAATTGTATTGAATTGAATTTCATGTATGCGTGAGTATTTATCTTTTATAATACGAATAGTTGAACAATGTATAGCGATACGAGTATTGCAAGAGCTACATGATATAATATGGAATACTGAAGATTGTTTGTGAGTAATAACTAATACTTTGCTGCATAGTATAGGTATGATTATAAGTAAATAGCATATACGAGTGCAGCGTAATACAATATAGATCGCGCGTTGATAAATATTTTCACATAAACATGACTTAACTTAATGTACGTTACTGTAGGAAACACCGTACTATTAGTCTTAAAACCTACATTAGTCTTAAAAAGAGCAAACAATAATTCTTGGTCTAACAGAAGAATATTCCACTCTTATTTTAATCCTCCATCTGTTCTTATGGAGCTACCAAATAAGTTTGGTGATTTCTCTGTTAGATTAAGTATTATTGCTTGTTGTTAAACTGACAACAAATGATGTCATTAAGATTACATATACACATACGTATTAAAAAGGGTGCAGGATACTGTTAAGTAAGTGCATCGTAAACCGGTTTTTTAAAATTGGTACGTAAAACAGAAAATAAGTCAATTCTATTTAGTAAGAATTGAAGAAGTAGTAGTGTTAATTAAAAAGAATCTTGAAGAGTAAGACATGTATTCTACAAAATAATGGTGTGCATTTTATTGAACAATTAGGCACATAAAACCTGAATAATTTAAACGCGTAGAAGCTATTTGGTTTGATATTTGCAATATTATAAAAAAAAGATGATATCATTTATAACTAAACGCTCTTCAAATGAAGTATAACATTGTTAATAATTAGGAATATTCAATCCACGATAAACCCTAATCTCTACATTCATAAGTAGAATAGAATCGCTTTCTAGACTCTGCTTATACGATTGATGAAATTCTAGACATTAGACTTGCTCATGTAATCTGTTTACCAGATTATGTAAACTAGAATTGTCTGTTTTGATTTAAGCAAGTTTGGCTTTAATTTGCTTAAGAAAATCTTGTTTGAAATTTTGGAACAGTATCTGATCAGTTCCTTACATCATCAATCATAGGCAAAGCTGCGCGTGATTGAGTGGAAAGTTCCGATCCAAGTAAGCCGATAACGGTTGAAGATTTCGCGGTATAAGCTTTACAATTTAGTGAACGACGGCTAAACTACAGGCTAAACTACAAAACGACTTAAACAGGTCATTCGACTATGAGAGATAATCTCACAATCATCATATATAGCTGGATTTACAATTAGGCTTTTACATGCATTCTGCAATTAGATCTTCACACGCAGTTCAGTATTTACATCTGCCGTTTTGCTCTGCCATCTTGGATGGTATATAAATAGATACCTGACTTACGTCAAGGTTGTCACGATCAGTCAATAATTTGAAGCCATATACGTAAATGTACCACTCCGTATTCCAATCGATATTATGTTACCGGGAGTGAATTACCTCGTAATAAAAAATGTTAAAATAACTGTAGAAAATTACGATAAATCATTGCTAGAACGACTTATAACACTCTCTTGACGAGAAAGACAGCCCTATATTATTTGAAGGTTTTTAGCTGAATATGAGCAATGTAGTCCTACGTCATTTCAAAAGTGACACCTCTCTTAGCTGTACTATACTTCGGGATGTTAATAGATATTACACAAATTGTTATATAAAGAAATGTATAAAAGTGTTACTGTAAACAGTTACAAATTTCACGTATCTATAGCTTGTAACCGTTATTCCTTGTTTCCCGCTTTGTGCATTTTCGTCGAGAACGTGGAAGCACATCGGCGCCTTTGATCCTTATTTCTAATGAGTCCAGGCCTCCAAGCACTGGAAAGCGGCAGCTTTTTTGGTTAGGTTAGGAATGACGGAACGCGTTTTTTACAGTGTAAACTAAACCCGAATTTATTCAATTATTAGGCAGTTAAATGTTTACTAACCCGTATATATAAATTACATTATTTCGGTGGAGCTACGGTGGATTAAATGGCGTCGTATAATAATAACAATTCACCCTTTGAACTCTGAGTTGTGTGACGTGAAACGTGTGCTGTGGGCTGCCCGCTTTTTACGGCGAGGCACACGCTGGGCTGCCCACTTTTTGCGACGAAACACATGCTGGGTTGACTGAAATTTCATTGCAGAATATGTTGATTGTCAAAACCTTAACAGAATTATTTATATCATTTAGCAATAATAGTATGAACAATACAAAAAATAGTAAATTATGTCTTTTAAATTAAAAATCGCATAATTTTGTTTTGTGTGGTATATCTTGAAGCAGGCTTTAATGCATGGACCAATATTACACTTTCTGCACTCATAGCAATGCAGCAAACAATGCATCTTTGCCGTAAAAAACGTTTATTACTTTCTTTAATTATACAGGGTAATGGTCTCTCCGTTAACCGAAATGAAGTCGTTGGAATAAACTCTTCCTCATTTAGCCCCTACTCTCTCATATCTTTTATGAGAATTAGATGAAATTTTTTAAATGTTACTCTTTTATTACTAGCACTTTTGAGAAGAATATATGCATTACATATACATTATATCTCTAGGTTTTTAAGCATCAATCGCATATATGAGTGTATAGCCTGTATCGAATAGCTGTGTGAGAACACACATATGCGTTCATAGCCCAAATCGAATAGCTATGTGAGAACATATATATGCGTTGATAGCCCAAATCGAATAGCTGTGTGAGAACCCATATACGCATTCATAGCCCAAATTGAATGGTTATGTGAGAACGCATATACGCGGTTATAGCGCTCAAAGGGTTAAAGACATCGCGAGCCTCTATCATACTCCTGTGTCGACTCCCGGGATGGCCAACCGCCCAAATCGAGCATCAGCGGAAGTAAATTGGCTTTCAAAAAGTCGTTTAATACTTCGTATCTACTAAGCGTTGATTCCTATCCTTTCATATCAATCTTTCTATGACGAGTGAGGATTGCTTCCTTTCGCGTGCAACCTGGTTTCTATGAAATCCGAGGCACCGGGGAGACAATCTTTGCTATGCGCTATCTGCTCGTTTTTGCAAGTCCCGATGATCTAATAGTAGCTCGCGTCTGCCCAGTCGTTTGCAAGGAAGAAAGAGATTCGAGATCACAGACATTTGTCTAGCGTGTACCTAAGTAACAATCGCGGGAACGGCTGTCCTTGAGATTGAACGGTCCCACGATGGCCAAGAGAACTAGCTAGGGAAATGCTACGAAAGAGAACACTAGGGAAAATATTTGGAACAAGGGTGTGAAGTGGGAAGGAGCAGTGTCGGCAGTCGTGGACGACAGCTGTTGGGAGGCAATATGTAATCTGCAATAAGTAGGGCACCTAAGTAGACTAAGCAAGTGCTCCGCAGAACGATTGAGCCACAGTACTGTCCGTGTGAACTGCTCTACCTTAGAGGTTGGAAACCGTGGCTCGCGAGCCGCATGCGGCTTTTTGGCCACTTGAATGTGGCTCTATCACGGATAATAATTATGTGCCATGTGATATTTTAATAATAAAAAATGTTTCTTATCGATAAACAGGATCATTGTTTATCGTGGCAATTATCTAATTTTTTTTTATTCAGTACTTAAAGTCAAAGAGCCGATTAAGTACTCAGAATTGGTACATTGGATACACTTTTTGATTGTCGATAATAAGAACGCAATGTTTAAGAAACAATGTGCGCGTTTTACAAAACTTGGAGTTCTTGTAATACAAGTTCTCTGTAATACGTGTTCTTTATTTAAAAATCAGAACAAGAAAATACCTGTAATACAGAACCTGTAAGTTTTACGAAACGGGCCCTTGATACCCTTCTGTCACTTTATTATGTATTTCTGTAGAGAAAAATCGGCACAAGGACCTCCACAGGAATTATGCTTTCAAATGTTATGAGTTTCAAAATATGACATTGTAGCGGATGAAAAAGGCAATCCAGTACATGGAGTGTGTCTAATCCTATCTATCATGTATTACTAGTTTCTAGTTTTTCTACAACAAGATTGAGATTATGATAAGTGAAAATTACCACGTGCGTAACAATCAGACCTGTCGTTAGATATTTGTGAAGATAAAATCTGTTCATAAAGTGTCTCCTATATTTGCATTCTAGTGAAAAGGGCAAGCAAAGGAGCAACCTACAGTAAAAAGTAATTGCATGTACAACACGATAGAAACACCAAATTTAATATTATATGAAGACATGTTGTCATGTACTTTCGTAATAAAGCACAAAATGTTCGCAACATATTATTTTTCCATTCTTTCAGTAGTTTTGCATCTAACGCGATGCAATAATAATAATAATGCAGAGGTAATATGTGTTGTAAAAACATATCGTGAAAATATTGGATATAATAGAACGAACGGCCTGTCCGTCGAGCTTGTGTTTTTAATCACACAGGAGATGGATGTTACCTCAGAAGAACGAAGCGTGAAAAATACGGGGTACCGAGTGCCGCGAATTTTTTCCAGGCCGTATATAGGTATTAGCATAAGAGAGAGAGTGGAATGCCAGGATGCTTAACGAGATTTTAACGACCCTAGGCTCCGCCATTAATGCGACTCGTCTTTAGAGCCGACGTCGAACGTGTCGCAGCAAAATTGTGCCACCGTCGCGCGATAAAATTCAATAAAGCCCCACCCAAAATAAAGATTTCTTCAACGTGGCATAAAGCGATATAAAGAATTAATCACTGATGAGCATAATGAATTGGTAAGTGGATATCTAATTGTTTTATATCAGCGTGTAGAGATAGAAATTTTGTATCCTCACAACTGATTAATTCTAAAACTAGCGTTAATTTCTCTAGGGAGTATAGGTGTATACATAAAAAGGTAAATTTCGAGGAAACTACGTAGTGAGGGATGGGGTGAATTAGCATAGATCAATAAGTCTGAAATATCCGATTATCGGTTATCAATGTCTAGCGATAGAAATGCATTTTCTCCGTACTGACTAATTTTTAAACTGCAATTAGCTTCCCTTGAGAAATATCGAGCGGTATAATAAGAATATCTTCATAGAAATTAGAATGCAGATAAAAATTAGAGCGAAAATATGAAATATTCGATAATGGTTGTCCCACTAAAAATCTGATTTTAACAGCACAAATTAATTTTTGTGACTTGTTATCATTAATTTTGTAAAGTTATAATTAATATTTCTGACTTTATTGCTTTATCGTAGGTACACATGTATATAACAGATTGGCATACAGAAACAATCAACTTTTCTCAAGTATTTTCAAACGACAGTTACGCTAAAGTATCGGTATCGACGAACGAACCATAGTTGAATGGATTAAGAGATATTTCAATGAAATTTGATTATACAAATCGTTTTATCTGTTATACATGTTCAGTATCCATTGCTTCCAATTACATATCAACGAGTTGATTTTTAATTCGACATGTAAACAGTGCGAAATGCATATTATTACTCGATCGATTAAAATCGAGAATTGTGCCGTTATCCTGACAACAATTTGTAAACTTTAAACCGATCGGTGACAGGCTTTTGTAACAGAACGGGATGAAATTTCACAGACATGTCGAATGACTATCGAATTTTACCGTTGCCAATTGGACTGTACGAAAGAATTGGCTTCCAGGGATGAAATTACATTTGGCCAAACCGCTCACGATTTCAGCCACTCACCGCAACATTATTTATCGGGCGTACAGTCCGTTAATTTCACCGTGAACAATATACGTCCCCAAAGTGCAATTCTTGTTCCACCCCCTTCCACAAAAATGCGAGCTTAAAATTAACCCGTGAGGGCGGAAGTGGGTGAAAATAGGTTGGACAGAACGACGATGTCTATTATTACATTTTCTTAAAAAGAGCCACGGGAGTGGTGCTCAAAAATTTTCCCTCGGCCTTCCGAGCTTTCTTTCAGGCATTGTTACGTTATTAATGCAGAGGATCGACTCGTTCCGCCAGGATACTTCTTACCCTCTGAATATTTCAGCGTTTTGAAAAAGTTTCCGCGGGAACAATGGCGAGTACGATGCCTCTATTACCCTCTATTATGAATTGCAAGTCTACTACTACGGACTGAATTTGGTTCCGGTCGAATCGTACAGACTTCTGCCCGGTTGTCTTTATCCACCTCCTCTCTGCTCCTTTCTCCCTACGTTCCACCGTTCACCCTCCGAGTTTTCTTTCGCTTCGCAGCAGTGGAAAGTTCCTGGCCTCCCTGAAAATCGTGGTGAATTCGTAGCGCATTCTCTACCGCCTTCCTGTCTCTTGTAAAAAGCAATGCACCGTCTCTTAATGTTTTTTCAGAATATAGTTCTACGTGTATTCGTGGGAGAGTAATCAATGTGACCAGGGAATGGAATGAGAGTAATAGAAATATTCATCAACGATGGACCTTCCTGTCTTTTTGCCAGTGATACATTGAGGTTTGATGAAGTTAAGGTATTGAAATGTAAGGGAATGTAAAAATCACGTCTGCGTGGTGTCTCTGTAATTTAAAGGGCATTTCTATACCTTTGCTAACCGCCGGAGTCTAAAGCTTGCTTAATATCAGTTGCCGATTCTCTCGCTTTAATTGAAACTATAAGAAAGCATTAGCTGCCCTTAATAACTTATTTTTAGCAACATTCTACAATGGGTTTCGCCGATTGTAGCGATACATTATTCGTGGTTAACAAAAGAAGTTTTTTTGATGGCTTGGCTTTTGTCACAAAAATCCTGATTCAAATTTTCTCCATTACCCATTTAATAGTCTTACAGTAAAGGACCTTAACGATCAATATCAGAAACCGCCATCCGAATATGTTCGTGTAATATGGTTTACTGGACATCCTCTGATCAAAAGTTTGAATTAACCAAACAAGATCGAATAATCTCAACCGATATCAATATCTCTGTCCCCGACATTTCTTTATCGTTACGTACGTTAAATGAGTTTTACTCCCTATTAATATCTTCCTGTAAATTTCATTATTCAGACTGCATTTATGCTACAATTAAATCCTAATTTATGATTTATTATCGTCCTAATTTATGATTTACATGATTTACTCCCATCCTAATTATGACTTATTATTAATCCTAATTTATGATCTGCGATCAAAAATACTGCGGACCAATATTCGATCAAAGGTTAATAAAATGACTCAGGGCAAATTTTGCTAGGTAGTTCCATCTCAGCCTTCCTGTGCACGTTTTCCACGGTGTACGCAGCTTGTATAAGCGATAAAAGGGAATCGCTTGGGGCGGTAGGTTAAGTAGCAATTAAACGGCTCTAATGAACGATTCAGCCGAGGATCTTTAAACATAGGATCGGGTCAGCGAAGAGAAGACCTCGACGGTAGCACTCGCTTGACGTCCGAGGATTAATCAGAGGATAAAAGGGAGAGAAAAGAGGTGCGCGCGCATGACAATCTCATCTTACGAGAAAAACATCTCGGCGTAATCAGCGGCGAACCACCGGAGGACACGTCGCGACCGGAATTAGTTGGAGTTGTTTCCGGAATTATCCTCGGGAAGGGGTAGGGGGGGTGCAGCTTGCAGGACTGATATTAATTACAGAGTCCGCCTGGACCGACGACTGCTACTTTCTGGCTCATAACGAATCGCCCAGAGCCTCCTATTTAAATATTATGCTGCGGTATTACGCGTGCTTACCCCTTGGCCTTCCATTATTTGCGACCTCTGGACTTGGAAAAAAGTGGCTTTCCCACAATTCAACCGGCAAAGAGCGATTTACAAACGTCAACAGTCCCCTGATTATTTTTGACCAAAATTACCAGCCACTTTTTACATATGTTTAGTTATTTTATTGCGGTACGTGAAAGATTATATGGATTGTATTCTTATGTTCCCTTATCGCTCTATTTCTTTTTGGATGAATATTTATAGTTTATCTGGATATGTTGAGATAGTGAAAATGGATGAAAAACATATAAGCTATAATGTTTTAAAGTAAAAATTGACATAAGTAATAAAAACCTTTTTGGTACATTTAAACATTGCAAGATATATCTAGTGATTAATAATTATGTATTTAAGAGGATTGAAGTCGTTTTACACGCATCAACTGCTAGGTTTGATGTGTCATTAAATTTCATACCTCTCCGAAAATAGAGCGACCATTATGAATATTGAGTTCCCGATTCGCCTATTTTACTTTGATATAATATTTACACGAAGAGCATAATTATATTAATAATTATTTAATGAATTTTAATGAAAGCCTAGTCCTCCCCACTAAATAGAAGCTCGGCAGAGAGAATTTCAGATTTGGGTGTATTGGAAAAATTTTCGATACCGCCGTATATTGTAATATTCAAAACGAATTCCCTGAAATTCCGAACTTATCGCTTCCACGGGTGAATTTTTAGGAAGCACGCGTTATTAAATGTCCAATATTGAAGTGGATTGGCGACATAAAATTCCACTCAAACGAGAATCGAATATCGAATCGGGAACGCCGATCGGTTAAAAGAGTTTCGTTGGATAAAAAAAAAAAACTAATGGAATTTCCTAATTTTCCGCGTGGCATCAAAGAGAATCGATGTAATTAATGAAAGCGTGAATTATTCATCTGTCGCCCAAAACGGTCCCCAGCGCCACCAACGATCCGTCCGGCGCACAATAGCTATCGAATATAAATTCTTTGTCTCCTCTTATTTCGTAAGTAATTGCAGTTTATGATACACGTGAACTAAGAGGAGAATTATTTGACAATCGTGTCGTTGCAAAATGAATTTCAGGTTTATATCACATTGGCAGGAGAGGAAGTGCGGTAGCCGTTGCTACGAGCCGTAGGCGCGTAGAGGACGGCCACGTAAGTCCTCCTGCCAATATGAGAAACCTTGAAACGAATGTTGTAAATCGCGATTGTCAGATTCATCACTTAGTTCATCAGCAGGATAGATTCATTTTTACTAACCTAGCTTTGAAAGTACAATTTGAGAGGTACTTTTGTAATTGCACGCATTCAGGTTATGTTGTGTGATGACAGTGGGAATGACCAATGAGAGGTTGGAACATCCACAGGAGCGATTTCAGTTAAAACTGTAAAGTAACAGAGTACTTTTCGCTAAAGGGCAGTAAAATAAAATATATAGACAAGGCTGAAGATATCGAACACTTTTGACGCGATAGCGAGTTCAGGGAAAATTAAAACTTTCAAAGGAGCTATTGGAAAAAATATATTTATTGCAATAAAACCAAAATACGAGAACATTAGCGGTTTTTATGTTAAATTTCTTGACAAATTTTAATGCATTTTTGACCCCATTGAATTCAAGTCCGTAGTCCAACGACCTACATTTTTTAATTTTATTGGACAGATTACAGACAACATAATTCAAAATTCGTTGGTAATAAACAAAATGAAGGGATATTTCCTCGATCGTACAGGGGAGCAAAACAGTGATGTGGTCGATGGATATGTTAAACACAAATAATGAGAAATTATACGTATCGTTCATTAAAAGCGAATAACTCGACGTGGAAAAGATCGATCGGCAGGTCTAATTGATTTATACGTAATTCTAGGACTTGAAAGGACGAACGAAATTGTTAGCGCTATCGCGAAGTAATCGATATCGTCTGTACGAGTACGCGTGCAGTAAAGCTCGCTTGGAATGTGCCGGTAATAACGAGATAGCCGGCATCGGCTGGTGCCTGTAACGAGCCGTAATCATCGCTGACCTAACACGACGTCGAGCAAAACTGTATTCGGGAAAATATCGATCAGCAATATCAGCTCCATATCCTCCAGAAGCTCGGTATCGCTCTAAGCACGTATCAGCATTATTGTATTTATTTTATTCTCAAGACCGTCAAGTTTCTAAAAGATGAAATTTTGCGTTTTCTTATACAAATCATTTTCTACTTTTGTTATTTTATGATCGCGCAGAAAATATCTGGAACCTCTCGAAAACTATAAACGGACAGAGCTAAGGAATTATGTAAACATAAAAGACTTGGGATCCTGAGGAGTATCGAATAATACGCAGCCCTTCACAATAAGTAAGATTGTTTAAATGTAGGATTTTCATTGAGACTGAGAGATTTGATGTTTAATTTAATCTTCCATTCATGATTCACGATATTATTTACCAAAACAATTTGCTGTCTGAGCGTAAACCATCTCCTCGGTTTGCATCGCAGGGCCTCGTAGCTACTGCGAACTCGCTTCAAGGCAAATACCCAAAGGAAAGGCAAAGTGCTCGAGGGGATAGATGCCCGACGATATTATCCGCTATTCGATCCCTGGAATTGTATCCCCTGCCCCTTCACCCTCCCTGAAGCAACCGTCCTTCTTAATCAAGCTGACCGGTTAAATGCCAAGTAATATTAGCTTTCTGCCGATCCATTCGATTTTGAAGCCGGTTAAGTATCTGTATATTTATGTAGAATATCTTTATAGAATATATGTACATACATACATACATATGATGCGTGTCCAGGGGATGGAGGTGAACGCGTTTCGGATATCGATGGAGACGGCGACAACGATG
>JBCFXI010002326.1:0-25006 GCA_038496175.1 Ampulex compressa | reverse complement strand
TATATATATATATATGCTCAACTTTGTTGGTCACTATCATTATTCTAAAATATCTAATATATCTATATTCTAATATATCTAAAAAATAAAAATGAAAAGCGTTGTTGGAGGTGAAAGTAGTAATTCTGATTATAGTGAGAAAGAAATTAGGCGACTGAAACGAAGATGAATTATTGAAATAAGATCCGGAAATCAAATTTAGTGATAATGATCCTTCCTTATAATGCTATTGGTTAACGAACGAACTCATTCTTTTAGAACCGTGACCAGTAGACCGACGAAATTGCAACAAATTAATTTCATTAATACTGAAGCGAGGAAAAGTGCATAATTGATTTTTAGTGATAATAGATAGTGCATGAACAAATGTGTCCGTACAAAAAGATACTAGAGTGAAAATTAGAAAAAAATAATGGGGTTTGAAATAAATGAATACATGTATGTATGTAAGTGTTCTTTGAATGTATAATGAATGTATCTGTTCTTTGAATGTTTATAATATCGCAAATATTGCGGCATTGGTTTGCTAAGGGTTAAAGCAGTTCTAGTAAATAATCCTAATTTACATAATTGTATATTAATTAATTCAATGTGACTGTTCTTTTGAAATTTCGAAACGGGGTTTTCGTGACGTTGTAAAACTGAAATAAACAATCTTGAACGTTTGATGCTGGATCATAAAAGTTCTCGGACTCTTCATTATCTAAATATATGAAGTGTCTCATTTCAAGTATTGCACGCAATTATTTCTCAAGCAATATTTTGCTTTAGAAAATATCCAAAGTAAAGTGATACTTTATTACACATAAGTTAAAGTATTACTCAAGGTCGTGCTTTAAATAAAACTTGTGACGCACGTTTCTCAAATTTTACTTGAAACATCTTTCTATACGAGCCATAGTTTAAAAGAATAATTACATGCAAAACTTAAACCGAGAAATCCTGTATATACATTAAAATATATGTTTCTCCCAAGTTGTACACGTATTTTTCTCATAGCTTTCTGGATATCTACATTCATAATTATGATTACACAAGTTGCGTGCATGGATCGATTATCCTCCTTAATTTCATCGAAGTCAGTTCATAACGGAGATTTCCCTTGTAATCGAATCAAGAGATCGATGTAGCCCCCGTGTTAGTTGGAATTCCTCAATCACTTGCAATTTCTTAAATCTCGTGTCAGTCTTTACTTTGAATTTTTTTTGAACATAGAGTCAGTTTGGCCTTTACAAGCCGTGGCATGACGTCAATCGATTTCAGCCACGCGCCAAGCTTTTCGACGCTTTCACGACAGTTATGCGCGTCCCGCGGATGTTATACCTTTAAAGTACAGACCTTCAAACTTCTACGGTGGCCAAAATTTCTGTAGCCGCTGAACCTAAGAGTCGCATGCTTTTACAAACTAAGATCCCAGATCCTGCACCTATTTACCATATAGCTATTAAACGCAACCGGCCCGTCTCGTCGACGATACATTATTGAACTAGAATTGATAGATAAATCTAAGATTCGATAATAATTGAAGAACGCCACTGATGTGTGTACTTTAAAGGTGTTAGTACTTCAAAGTTTTATCGGTGAGGCCTGTCTTGAAACAAAGACGAGGTCCAGTAACGATTCGTAATCTGTTGGTAATACGCTATGTATAAACATTGTTTTTCATCATAAAAACCAGTAACCATCTGCATTTCGTCCATTTTACAATATGCATAAACGTATGCCTTCTTTTCGTGAGAATCTTAATGGTGAGTGCTACCATTTCTTCGTACGACTGTTTTTTATGGACGCTTGCGTCCACAAACGTTTATTGATAAAACATATCAGAGTTGCGTAACAATCCAGCGTGATTAGCCGTTGATTCAGGCAGATTATATTTACTTATCTCGCTTTAGTAATTATGCGACGAGTTAAATATTGCATCCACGAAGTAGAATGTGAGTCGTCGCATGCGGCCTTGCGAGTGCACACCAAGCGAGTTTTAACGTATTTGATAAACCTTCTCCAAGTCCAAGCTCAATGATGTAATAGAATTTTGGTTAATGTGAGGAAATTAATATATACGTATCTATAACTCGATACCTCTAACTTCTTTTCATATTAATTAACGATATACTGTGTGAGACCGACAGTAATATACATATGCTATAGCGTTTTTCTATCTGACTTGCGAACGCTTTGGGCTTTTATTAAATAGAATAGTGTTTTGCTAATATCAATATAACGATAGCTTTCGCAATAAAATATGTAGATAGACCTATATCCCTTTCGGGCAAAGAAAAACTGTTCTGATATATATCGATATTTACGTAGGATTTTAGCATATTCTATACTTGTAAAAATAGTTTCTAATATATAGTAGAGGGCTTCTATGAGCAAAATATCAAGCTCTTGTGATAAACGCATGCGAATAATCGAATTTAATTCAAACGATCGGCTAATGAAACGATTTTCTAAAACAAGACTTGCTGCACAATACCAAAAATTTCACGCACAACGCAACCAAAGAAGCGTGATGTAATAATTTTCAGGTAAAATGAGAAAATCTAAGTATAAATAAAGCAATAATAAACTTATAAATTCAATGAAAATCACATATTCTCCATATTCAATAATTGTATCGCTTGTTGCGCACCGCATACCGTCATTTTTGGGCAATTCGAATAAACAAAATGCTTTTTCTCATAGGATAAAGCATATTTGGAATTAGCTTCCGCTGAGATTTTCCAAAACGGTTCCATTATTAATTATCCATACTGTATCTAAGGTAAACGAGGTATATTGGTGATACAGTTGATGCTAATTTATATTTAAACGTACCACCAACATCTCTTTCAAGAAATCTACTTGATTATATTTCCGCTAAGTGGCAGAAGCTGTCTTCTTAGATGGCAAAATAATCAAAAAGACTTCTTGAAAGGGAACTTGGCTGTATGCTTAAATACAAACTATCGCCAACATATCTTACTTTACCTTACGTCACGTGCGCTTTTCTAACCCCCTTTGATAAGAAAAAATGTTACATCCGTAGGGTAATACTAAAAGAAATAAGCGACTTACGAACGTATTCCTTTTTTTTAGCTGCACCTTCTATACTATTATAACTCAAACAGGAGGAATTCTTTAGCGCACTACCATAAAGGGAAAACAAGAAACTTCGCGAATGAGAAGATGCGTACGAGTACTTGCAAATTCAATACAATTGGAAAATGATCTGACAATGATATCTTTCATTGAAAACTAAATTTCTCCTCGTACTGATAAGCAATCCCATATTTTTGGACAGTAGTGTAAGCGGGATATGATGTTTCGAATGTCATTATATCATTCGCGTTTCTGACTCATCAGTAATGAGAATTTAGCGTCTTAGCGTGGATCCATGTGCGCATTAATGATTGGCCATTGGTACACGTGAGTTTCTCGGTAATTATATAGAAATGAGTACATTTAACCGATTTCAATAACCTTCAAACGTGTTGTAAAGGACAACCTTCTGAGTAACTTTTTCTTATATACGTTACTTTAGTTTTTCAGATATTCATAAAAATAAATTTAATAATACATAAAAAACGATAGTTGAAAGAAGTTGTACAGTATATCACTAATGATTAACTGAAAAGAATATTATGAAAAAACGCGTTCATGTGGTTATGAAAGACAGAATGCCGTCTTAATTACTCCGTCTGAATTATATTAATTGTGAATTGCGTTGCTCTTTTATTTCTTTATGCAAACAAAGTAAAACGTCAGATATGTAACAGCATGAGATCACGTGAATAATCTCAAACCTGGCCCAAATTAAACAAATAATTATGAAAATTATTCTTATAAATAACTTGAAAAATAAACTCGAACAGCGTTATAAAGCATACACACAGTACGCGTTCAGTGTCCTTTACAACGTATTTTATAGGCAATGAAATCGATAATATGAGCTCTTTTTTATAAGATTACAGGTTTTTCAAATTAAATTCACCCTTTTGCAAATCAAGTACTTTTGCATATATATTATATTAAAAAAACATCCAATAATGTTATTTACATAGTAAGAAATAAAAAAATTCATTATAATACATACAATTACAGAATTACATATGAAGATCCAGGTATATACGAAAACTTTGTGCAGATAATTCAGTAATTCCATAATAATAATGATTCAAGGAGAACTGTTTATATGCTGTTATACGTACTACAAACATATGTACATATAACCTAGTCTATAAATGATTCTCCTTGAATAATTATTATTATTGAATTACTGAATTATCTGCACACAGTTTTCATACATGCCTTCATGTCCATATGTAATTACGTAATCGTATGAATTATAATACAATTTTTTATTTCTCACCACGTAGTTAACATTATTTGGTCTTTTCAAAATATAATATCTATATAAAAGTACTTGATTTGCAAAAGGGTGAATTTAATTTGAAAAATCTGCACTGGTTTGTTTTTTCAGCGCAGGTACTTCACGTTTTTTCAAGGCCGCTGGTACTTCACGCGGAATCGTTTTTTTCAAGCCATTTGCAAAACAATCCTTACCAAAGATCCGCAGCGCAATTCACTGACGGCTGACGCGGCCTAAGAAAAAAAAATTAATGTAGAATTACCGTAGCAAATAACTTTTTAACGACTGTACAACCATCGAAACCTGGGTTTTACAGATTCTATATTTTCTTACTGATTCACGTGTCGCTGATGGATACTTCTACAATGCGACTAACTGATGTGTTTTCTGATATGGACTTGATACTTTCTCAATACTCTTCTCATATTGTCCGTGTTTATCGTGGATTTGTCTTTGCATCGACCGAAATAGATATTTCGGTGCATACCAGTCTAACATTGGAATGCATTAAGATCGTCAATTTGTACTCTAAAACACTCTATTGGATATGTACAAAAGAAAATTGGCCCTCTCAGGTGTGTTTTAGGTGCACCGTCTTACACTTCAGCAACGATATCGACGCGAAATTCAACAAAGCTTTTGGATCTAGACGAACACCGCGGTACGAAGCAAGACTTGTACGCGGAAGAGCTTCAGATCAGAGATAAAGAGATGCAAAAGGGTAGAGATGAATGAACAGATACAAAAGCAAGATCGCTGAATAGAGCCAGAGAAATAAACGCAAGTGTTTCGGAGCGTGAGACAAGAACTAGAACAATATCATTAATCGCTCATTTGATTCCGTAACATCGCTTTATCCCTACCTCGACTAAAACATTACTTTGATGTCTTGCAGCCTAGCAATGCGATACTTTCAAATCGTCAGTGTGGACTCTAATTTTCTCTATTGCATACATAAGAAGAACTGACCCTCTCAAAAATGTCTTACGCTCCATATTTCGGTGTCAAGAGCGACGTTACGCTTTGCAATGACGCGTCGTGAATATAAACATCCAACCGGGTATCGCGATGTCAAGCAAGTCTCGTACGCGATAGAGTGTCAAATCAGAGGTAAAGGGAAGTGCAGAGAAACAAATGGATAACAGGACTGAGAGATGAAAGCTTTCGACGGAACCAGAAAATTGGGATAGAAGTGGTTCGAGTCGTGAGACAAAAAAAATAAACCGTCGAGAGAACAAAATCGTCAATCGTTTATTCCACTCCGCAATGCCTGGCTTGTTATCAAGGGCGCTAATACGCACTTTTATTTAATCAAGGAAACAGCTAAGGTCTGATCGTGGGATATGCGATCAATGTTTCTGTGCGCGGCGTTCCAAGGCAAGTGAACGCCCGCAAATATTATCGTCCATTTCTTTATACAGTTAGGGGCTATCGTTCTATTCGTTAACTACCCGATAAAAGTCTCGATCGTTTCGTTGCACCAGTTCACAGGTGATACTTTTGCACAGTGCACAGCTAACATCGTGTAAATATTCGTCGTTTCGTTATTCGGTGGACAGTGGATTATTCCTGACATTGTTTTCGTATGGAGCAAGGACGATCCCAGCGAAGCAACCGATCCTTTCCTCACTCCGCGAACATCGTATTCGCACGCACAGGAAAAAAAAAATGAAGCATTAAATGGAATAAAAGTAAAGAATTGTACATCAAGGGCGGAGATGAGCGACGATTCATCGTAACGAAGTGAAAAGAAATCCAGGAATCCAGGTTTGGAAATCCAGGAGATCCCCGATTCGTCTCCTGAGCATCCTTCCTCGCATAGTATAATATACATATATGTATATATGTATATATCTATGTTTGTACATACGGGATATTCCAAAATGATATATTCGCTCTTTGATAGTCAATAACTAGGAAAGGAAGCGACGTGGGTTGCAATGTTTTCTCAGTAGATGATAATCATTTGATGTGCTCAAAGTGACCACCATTAACAACCGTACAGCTGACATGACATACTGGACGTACTGATAGGCGTAATTCTCTTAGCAGTTCAGTGGCATCGACGCTGGTCGATCAGTGGACGCATTGAGAATATAAAATGACTCCTGTGACTCGTCTGGTCTTTATCATCCCTTGATAAACCATTGCGCTGCACAACCGTTCAAGAATTGTAACTCTACGTCACTTTGTTTCTTAGTTATTGACTATTATAAAGTGAACACATCATTTTCGGATACTCTGTATATATGTATATATATATATATATATATATACATAAGTGGTCTAAAAAGTTTCCGACCTCACACACATACAAAACGAATGTTGCCGTACACATATCGAGGTCAGAAACTGTTCAGACCACACTCGTATATGTACATACAAGGACTTACTTAATTCGCAATTGGACGAAATCATGAATGTACAACATCTGTGCGCGACGTCGTCGTCGAAAACAATAGAGACAGAGGAAGGAAAAGAAGCGGTGGAGGGACTAAAGAAAGGCTTCCACGAATCGCGAATCAATCCACGCCCCCCGCACTCCCCATAGCGCCAATTGAAAACAAAATTGTAAATAATCCGATTCGCATCTGGGCATCGTCCTCGAGCAGGATCTCGAAAGGAAAATCCATAAAGCGTACGCCCCGACTTCCTTTACCTTCCTCCTGTACAACGCGAGAAGCCCGCCCTCTGTGTGGTTGGCATAATCGAGAGTCGATCGACGAAGAAGCATCCGCAACGCCTTCGTCGTTTTTTTTCCTCAGCGATGGTTATAATGATAACAATCGTAGTAGTAGTAGTTATTATTAGTAGTAGTAGTAGCAGTAGTAGTAATAGTAGTAGTAGCATTAGTAGTAGTAGTAGTAATAGTATTAGTAGTGGTGGTGGTAGTAGTAGCAGCAGTAGTAGTAGTAGTAGTAGTAGTAGTAGTAGCAATAGTAGTAGTAGTACGGTAACGGTATTTAGCAGCAGCGGTGGTATAGCAACAGTAGCAGCAGCAGCAGCAGCAGCAGCGATGGCGGCGCACGATTCGGCCGCGCCGATGGGACGAGAGAGGGGGGAGGGAGTAGAGGGTAGGTCTTTCGTCTCGTACCTCCCGGCGATCTCCCCGGTTCCGTTCCTTCATGGAACGTGCAACGTAATACTGATTATCCGGGAGGAGGTACCGCGCACTCTCAGAGGGCCGCCACGAGGATGGAGAGAGGCGGAACCGGGGCCAAGGTGGCGGCTCACTTGCCCAGACCGAACTTCATGAAGATCAGTTCCTTGCCCTTCGAGAGTATGTCGCCGCCCGCGCTCGCGCCTGCCATCTCCGTGAATTTCTGCATCAGATTTGGGCCCGTGCTTTGTTGCTGCTGCTGCTGCTGCTGCTGTTGCTGAGGTTGTTGCTGGCCCTGCGTGGTGTTGGGCTGGACCTTCGATTGGGCGGTCGGCAAGACCGCGGGTATACCCCTCATGGGCTTGCTGCTACCCTGGCTACCCTGCATCCCCTGATTCTGCTGCTGCTGCTGCTGTTGCTGCTGCTGTGGTTGTTGCTGCTGGAAAGGCTGGCCCTGGGGGCCGAAGCCCTGGCCCTGCTGTTGGTATCCTTGATTTTGCTGGGGGTAGTTCTGGCCCTGTTGATTCTGGGGCTGCTGCTGGTACTGTTGGTTTCGCTGCTGGTTCTGGTACTCCTGCTGTTGCTGCTGCTGCTGCTGCTGCTGTTGTTGTTGCATGTGCTGGCCTGGACCCTGCATGCCACCCTGGTTACTGCCAGGGACTCGACTGCCCGGGCCTCCCCTCCCCTTCCCCTGGAAACCATGGGAACGATCGTGATCCTCCTAGTATTCAAGTCATCGTGATGACTACTTGCCGAAATCGCTTTTCGTGAGGTGATTTTAAAGTTCCGATTGACGTTCGAGGGGTCACGGCTGAAGACCTGGCTATGGTCTTCGTCAATTTTTAATGAAATTTCGCAGGAATATGGAGCTACGTTTATAATGAGCATAAATGTTATTGTTTTGAGAAATATTTAACTGGTTACGAAAGAAATACGGGTATATCGTTGAAGTAAAACTCCGCAAAGTGCATGTCCGTGATGAAATGTGACCGGGGAGATAAAATATCGAATCTTTGATACGTATTCCTATATCAGAATGGTTATCAGGTAAAATACTTCACGATTCGAATATACGGAACAACTCGCGTATTCTTCTTGTGAGTAGCTCATTATTCATGGTTATAATCATGGTTACGCTTATTGTAATTCTAAACTGTCGCCGTATATACTTTGATTGATATCGGCAAGGGTCATAGCTGAGGTTTCCATTATGATTACTGCAGATTCTCCTTTTTTTTTGTTTTTTTTTCGTCCTGCTTTGTCATTTACTGTTTGAAGATAACATTTACAAGAATGTTGTACTTCAAAACTTTAAAACTAAAGTAATGTGTGTAGCTCTTTAAAAAGAGTGTAAAGAATGAATGACTAAGAACCAATTAAGTACTTGGCGTCAATTAAAAATGATATCCAACGTTAAGGAATCCACTGTACCCGTAAGACATCATCTTTCAACATGGAATAGAAAGGATCACGTTGCATAGCATTCGACTATTTAATCTTTTACAAATAAAAAAAACTGATCTGTTAGCCGCGCGCCAAATTACATTGCTATTAAAATTATTTTTCAAACTAAATAAAACATAATCAAAAGGTTTAATCAAAGACGTATACCTGATAGCTAGGATTGAAAAAACGTTAATACGTTTATTAGGTCATGTGCACGAATATTGTTAACACTTTCCGATTTGATGTCGAAGATAGCTCGATTATCTTTCATTATTAATACTTTTGTAATGACCTTAGACACGAATTAAATAAACTATCTATTTATTTTTGGTTACTCGCTTCTGTTTTCCGGTTTTGAGAAATTTTGTTGACCATTTACTGTTGAGTTTTACGCATAACTTGAATATGAAATAGTTCGTGGAAGGCGGACCAAATGTTTTATATTGCAAAAAATTGAGCATCAATAGCAAAGGACGCCATGTCGTGCTGTACAGGTTTTTTAAATTAATGTTTCCTTTTGTAAATTAAGTACTTTTACATGTTTGTTGTATTTAAAAAACATCAAGTAATGTTAATTACATAGTAATAAATCAAAAACTCTGTGACTTTCTTTAAAGATTACTTCCAAAATTGGAAGACTGGACGAAGTTGGATTGATTTTGGACAACACAAGTATCCAGAAATCGCAGTACGTGTGAAATCTTTTCCACAATCAAATTTAGTGCAAGAAATATATTAGCTAATGTTTTAATTCAGCAAAATTTAGTAGATATAATTAATAACTCTGTGACAACTGTTACGACTGCAAATTCTTATAATTATGATATAAATCTGTATGTTAAGTTACCAGCTGTTGCTGTAGGAGAACCGTTATAGAAGTCTGTAAACAATTCTCCTCAAATTATTATGATTAATAATAATATTGAATTACTGAATCATCTGCACATAGTTTTCGTACATACTACCATCATCTCCATATGTAACTATGTAATTGTATGAATTCTAATAACCTTTTTTATTTCTTACTATGTAATTAACATAATTTGAAGTTTTTTAAATATAACATATATGTAAAAGTATTTGATTTGCAAAAGGGTGAATTTAATTAAAAAAATCTCCACCAGCCATCATATACAGTTATGCGTTGGCATTCGACATGTAGTAGCAAAAGAAAGAAGTCTTCATATTATCGAAAATACAACAGTTTTGAAGTGCGTACTAGATAGTATGATAGAAACGAACAGCAGGGGGTCAATGTTTGATACACTTCTACATGTAAAAACCGTAGTACTCGAACACATGTCCTCATAAGAATTGTATCCCCATCTGCAAAACAAAGTCACCTCTCAGAAATCGAATCTTCGTCCTTTCTACTCGAAAGATGTTGCCTTCACTCGGTGTCATGGATTATACTTCAAACAATTAGCTGATGAAAGTGATACACGTAAAGTTTATGTTCATATTTTTAAGATTTAAATAGTGATTTTTGAAATGATGAAAAATATCTAAATTGATCTATAGAGATTTGAATAGTATTTCAAAGTAAGGAACATTTAACAATCAGTCGAATGGATTATTCATATAACTGTAATATGTTAATTCTGTAAATGCAAGTAACGCTTATATATATTTGCTAAATATTCATCAGAGCTATGAACATCCAGAAATGCTAGTTCTTCCGCGTATCTCTGCTAGAGCACCATCTGTGAGATTTGCTTCTAGCAAAAGTTCTTTACGATAAAATGATAAAAATTTGTATAATTACTGTATCTTTGGTTCAATAAATATGTGATTCAATCAATATGTTAAACAGAAAATTTCATAAATATTTGTAGGCTTTTTTCTCGTGTATTATGTATAATGGGATTTATTGTATAATAATGTACAATTTATTTTCTTGTTATTCAACGCCTTTAATATCATATCGAGCGTATTCTAACGGTTAAACTCTAACATATGTATATAACTAGATGAAAAATGCTTTTCATACGGGAAAAGGCGATTAAATGGGAACACAAATATCGCTATTATTAATGGTCGTACGTAAAATCTTTGTTGAAACAAATTATAGTATTTCAAGAGCAACGTGTAATGAAAAGAACGTTTGTTCCTGTATTATTTTTTCTCATCTTTGTCAATATATATTTTTGTATATAGATAACATCTTTGTTTATACAGTATTTCTCCATCTGTCTGCCATCGTATCTCCTTCTATCCTCAGATTGAGAAAGAACGCGCAAATGCATTTGACATGCCGCTTTTTTGAATAAATATGTGTTTGAAAAAAAAGGCTCTTCTTCCAAATAAAACGTTCTTACAATTCATTGCCTACGAGAGCGATTATTCTACTCCTGCATTTGTAGAAAATTATTGAAAAGATCGTTTTGACCGCTTTGGCAAGCATAGTATAAATTTAAAGAACGCAAACAACAGCGTACTTCAGTATTGCTAGCTAGTTGTAGGATTTTAAACATTCCACGTAGTCATTAGAATTGCATATAAGTTTTTTGATGTAATATTAGGTTTTTATGTCTCGCGCGCGCGTCTGTGTGAGTGTGTGTATCGATGTGTATGCGCACATACTATATTTTGACTTTCAAACTTTTTTCATAATTTACAAGTTGCAAAGACAATGTTCCTTGTTTTTAGTTTAGTTAGTTTGGCTACGATACTTTTGCTGGCCATTTGAATGAAATATACAAATTGATTCCAAAAGTATTTGTGAGACTATTAAAATTGATATCCATTCTTCTGCAGGTGAATCTATTTGTTTATCTTGTTAAATTTTATCTGAAATTTTATTCGTAACGCAATGATTATTAGGTAACAGGAAAAATTTACACGTTTGCACTTCGAAGTTCTTACAGAATATTTCGAATAAATTGTTGACTGTTTAAAAGATTTCAACTCCACTATTTGGTAAACATCTTATCAAGCAAACTTTGTCGATTAATTTCATCTTCTACCTAAATGTTACGAAATATAGATGCTAGATAAAAATAAAGATATCGATCCTCGACTTTATCAACAATCCTGCTGGTGGCAACGTTTCTCATCGTTTTACTTCTATTAATTGTTCATGAATTGCGGCGTATTACGCGTTTCGATTTTTGTTATTGTTATATAAAAATATTCACCGTGGTAAATCATTCATTTTTCTGCATGTTATTATCATCCACTCCCGAACTTAGATAATACGGATAAAAAGTCGAAAAAATGCAATATTCCAAATTTATTCAATAGATTGACATCAACGTAAGCATAATATGGATCGAAGTGACCCTGAAAAAGTTTGCACATGAATAAACTAATTAATTATGGCCATTATTAAGACGTTAAACTGTGATACCAATGGAACCTTTATGCATCTATTTTTCATTAGCCCTTTATTTATCGCAATCGATTTTACTTTGTACGCACTATCATATATTGTTTGTGATAAACATTAAGAATATCAATAATTTATAAAGCAGACAAAACTAGCAGCAACTTGTGTGGTAATGTATCTTCAAACTCGTGTGCATAATACATTTTCTATTTTCCCTCGAAAATGGCAGTCATTGCATAGTAAGAACCATTTATAATGTGTTAAAAACGCTTTTAACAAATTAAATACCTTGTTTCGTCCATTACATAATAGTATTCGAGTGCGTTATAAATTTATATGTAAATTTTTCGGCTGTCCGCTGGCTATACTACAATTTTGTTAATTTATTTCAGTTTCTTTATCGAGAATTGTTATCATTTTGTAAATGATATAAAATATACGTTTTGTGTAAAATATATTTTGCATGCTTCTGCTCAGTACTCACAAATTTTAACGTTTGGTTATTTGCTTAATAAAAATTGTTACTGGTACAAATGTTTGCAAAAGAAACTAAAACTCTTTTTAAAATTGTAAAAATTTCTTCAAAAGTCCTTTTATCCACATAAATTTCATATAAAATCATACTTTGTCGTACTCGCACAATTGCATTTTGTTCAACATATTAATTGATTTTGCTTGCACATTTGTAGTGGATTACGAAAACTACTTTTTTGTACACATTGGGTTTACTTGTAGTTCTTAATGACAACATTTACATTAGTATTGTATAATATTTATCTGTCCACGTGAAATTTGTCTTAATTCTTAATCAAGATCATTATATCATCTTAGTAATAACATATACCTTTGCGTTACTCTTTAAAATCTACTATAACGATTACGATCAACGGCATGTTAGTCAGCTTATCTAAGTGCTGAAATTTTGAAGCACGTTTCATAGAAATATCACCACTTATTTAATTCTCAACGTATTTTATATTTTAGACTTTTTTAACTACTTAAATACCATGTGCAATAAAAGTGAAAGTTATTTTGACAGATACGAATAAAATTTATCAATTAAATTAATATGAAGTAGATTATAATGTAAAAATCGGCATGAATGTATATCGTATAATAGTATTGTCTACGTAATTCTCGATTTTCTCAACCCTTTCATACGAAAAATGTTAGACATAGTTATTCCCAATTATCCTTTTGTTTGGAATTGTATATAAATTAAACAAATGGTCCTCGCAAACAGTTATAAATTGCTCATTAAAAATGTTAATAACTAAATTACAATTGCTAGCAAGGACCATTTGTCTAATTTATGAAAAATATTATATTTACCACCACTATCCTAAAAACCAGGATCACATTCCAAAAAACATTTCTTACACGATAATTACTGAAGTACGATTGAATTACTTCCTTATGAATTTAGGGATCTGCACATAGTTTAACAGTTTGTGTGTCGACGAATTTATCTACCAGTGAAGTAAAATAATTAGCTGTTACCCAAGTATAAATATAATTAGCCCTTATTAAATAAACGGTTTTAAAGTATAACATATAAGTCGTTAACCAGCAAAAGCAATAAACTCTTTTAGTATTTTATCGAATCCTAGTGCGAAAGCACTTGCTCGATGCTTAACTTATAAATAATAAATTACTTCAATGATAAATGATTTTCTCCAGAAACCAGTGAAATGAACTCCATACTTTAAAGTAAACGAGCTCTATTCTTTCCTAAATTGACCACATCTAGGTAGCTCATCATAAACAACACTGATCTGTTTATTATTATGATTTTTGTAACTGTAAGCTATATATTCATTCGACTAGAACTTGGAGAATCTCAATTTTCTCGGAATTTATTATTTCTCGAGATTGATCGATTTGCCTAATGAACGGCTAGTATCGCTAATCCAACAAACATCCGTTCTTAAATATAAATAAATAAACAGACTACTACAAATATCCCCGCTTAATCGTTAAGTAACGATTCAAATAATAAAATAAAAGGGAAAAGGGTAGCCAATTTTCGTGGAAATGTCTTCTTGGACAATTTCCTTCGCAAAATTCCAAACCTTCGCATAATATGCGATCAGGTACCTGCTTATCGATAGAATCTCTGCCGCTCAAACGATTCGAACGATGGAGAAATTCGGAATACCGGTACTCAAACGGTACACCGTCCCCGAATAAGTTGTACGTCGTATTGTCGTAGGTTGACCGACCCCAATATCAGTGTTAATTGTGTGTCTGTTAACGATTTGCCATCAATAGCGACAGTGAACGTACCTGATCAAAACCGTATCGAGCATGCACTCCATTTGGCGCTCTTCTTTGAGGCCGTACCTCTATTATACTGAGGAATACAACACACTTCGGTCGTCGAAAGAGAAAAAAAAAAAAAAAACTTCGCCGAAGCGGCAGAAACAAAAAAAGAAGGTATTTAACCAGAAAGTGGAGTACCAATCGTAAAAGTACCGGATCTCAATCTCTCGTCCAATGCGTGAAAGGAAGTATAAAATCCGCGGTAATATAAAAGCACGGCGAAAGCACATAAAACGTTCTCATAGAGCGATAAACTCACCTGCTGCTGAAGATGGGGCGGTACAGGGCCTTGCTGATGGGCACCCATGACACCGCCGCCGGGTGGCAGGTGACTGGGCCCATGCTGATTGGACGTGGTTACAGTCGTGTAGCTGTGGTGATTCGCTTGTTGGTACGCTAGATGCGGTGGATTGTTTTGTTGATGTTGTAGTTGATGTTGTTGGTTGTTCATTAGTGATGATTGTTGTTGTTGTTGTTGTTGTCTAGAGTCTAAGTGACAGACAGGGACAGACACAGGCACAATGCAGGCATCTAGCAACAGAGAAGAGAACAGAACCGTGTTGTCATTCATGGCGCATTTAGTTCTCTTGGAGGCGGGAAGATAAACGCGGCCGGACGAGGATGCCGAGCGATTTGCCAATTAAGGGTGCTTCATTTCGAGCATCCACGCGAATTCGACGGGAATTCGAGGGGCGTGCGTCTTCACTCTGGACGAACCCCCCTCTCTCTCCCTCCTGAGTACTCCCTTGGCTTGGCGACGGCTCGGAATTACTCGCCGGACTTATCGGGGTATTCTCTTCTGCACGAGAGAGCGCTTTACGTACTAACTGCCATCCGAGGTATCGTCAATCGATTCAAGTCCGGAAAAGAGATTCGATCGTAAATGGCCAGCATGACAACACGACACGAACGACAATCATGTGACACGACGACCATCGGCACACGAGTTCAGGCACACAGAAAAAACAGATTACGCCGTCGTAGAGAGAGAAAAAAAAAAGAAGGAACTGATAATCTTATGTTTCACGGCAATAGCAACCGCGTGGTACGGTCGGCCCAACAAATAAATATATAGTGTAAGTACATTGCATATGTATAAATAGATAGAGAGAAAAACAGGACAGGTACGTAGAAAAAGATAACAGAGCTCGAAGAGAAAAAAAAAAATACAAATATATAAATATATATGTATATATATATATGTATATATACTTAGTAAAGAACACTGAAAGCGGCATTGTGTTTTATTGTGTGTTTATATATATATACATACACATATAGATCGCCTTGTGTACGTACGACAATACGTGTTTTGTAGAATGTTATGCGAAACATCGATCGAGGATCGTGCGAGTAACTCGTGTTTAGTCCTACTTCGATCGCACCGATTACGAGAAAAAACCGCCCCCTGAGAATCGTGCACAGGGGGATTTAGTACGAATGTTCCTCACTGCGGCTGATCGTCGGCCAACTCGACCGAATGTCTTACCCCGACAACCGGCCCATCGATCTATCGCACCTAATCGTTACCCACGCAATTCAACGTGGGATGTATGCGATTCTACGAATAGCTTTTTCTCTTTCTTTTCTTTTTTCTTTTCTTTTTTTTTCCATTACTCTCGAGGCCTTTACATCGATCGATCGGAGCCCGTTATGATCGCTCGACGATATTCGTCTGACACCATCCTGCCTGTCGCCTGGTACATTTAGTCTCGCGTCCTGTGTTGTTTACCGTTTTCTACAGCGTCCAACATACGCCCCTGATATCCTATGTTAACGCGTATATGTATGTACAGGGTATTCCCAAGGTTATGTACTCACTCTTTGATAGTGAATAACTAGGAAACACACTGACGTAGAATCACAATTTTCGAACGGTTGTTTAGTGGAATATTTTCTCAACGGACGACGATCATCTAGCATGCTCAAAGTGACCATCGTTGACAGTTATACATCATCAATGCCGCTGAACTATTGAGTGAACTAGGGCTGTCAGTATGTCCGGTGTCATGGCTGCCATCACGGTTGTGTAGCGCGATGTTTTCGCGATGGCGGCCATGACACCGGACATACTGGCAGATTGGTGGCCGCATTCAGCATATAAAATGACTCGTGTAACTCGTCTGGCCCTTGTCATCTGTTGAGAAAACATTGTACTACACAACCGTTCAAGAATTGTAATTGTACGTCACTTTGTTTCTTAATTATTGACTATCGAAGAGTAAGATCGTTTTGGAATACCCTGTATATATGTACATATTGGCATCCCACCCTCTCTCTCTTTCGCGCGTTCTCTCTCTCTCTCTCTCTCTCTCTTCCTTTCCTTGTCTCTCTCTCTCTCTCTCTCTGTCATTCCAGTAAAGGATCACAACCAACTCGTAAGGACATTGGAAGCCTCAACCCCTAGAGCCAGTTTCTCGCACCTCTCTCCCCGGAAGATAATCCAGGATCCGTGGAGATCCAGGATGCGAGATGCAATTCGATCATAATTCACGAAGCGCGGAATTCGAGTTTGGCGCCTCTTCCGAGATCGCTCAGCTTTCCCTTTCTCTGTTACTTGCCGAGGAAATGGTTCCGTATCTTTACTTTCTCGGCATTGGCTGGGCTTGAGGAGCTTCCTCCAACAGGTAGTACTCGGTGTCGATCATTTTCGTGTTTTTACCTTTGCCTCGGCGGAAGCCGGAGGGAGGCGCGTCCCGAGGTGGCGGGTCCCGGGGTGGCGGGGGTGGTCCTCTCGCGCCAGGTCCCTGACTCTGGCTAGGAGGTCTTCTACCACCCTGAGGAGGTTGTCCCTGAGATTGGTCGAGCGCCTCCGTAAGAAAATTACTTGGGACTAGACCACGAACTCCGTTTAGCTCGCCCATGTAAAATCCGTCACCATCCAAATCTCCATAAACGTAGATCTCATTTCCGGTTCGGAATGGCAATTCGACTTGCTGGAAGATTGGAAACATATCGTATAAGCATAGTGTATCTTTTGGTTTTGGTTAGTGATTAGCTAAGACCATCTTGTTACCTCTCTTAAATCACCATTAGGTATGTGAAATTATATTTCGGAAAGAACATAATTGCCAGCTGGTGCCTGGTTTTAATAATTGTTTAAAGGTCGTAAAAGTAATTGATTAATTAAAAATTGCAAGAGAACCTACGAATTAAGATGGTTTAAAGTTTGATATAAAAAAAGATGTGGAAAAAATTGACTCGTGGGATATCTGGACTGAGACTTGAATCCAAAATCTTTCACTTTTTCAACAAATGCTCTTTGTTCAAAGTAGATCAATCGCCCAAAAAGTAAAGCGTTGCGTCCCGATGCAGTTACCCAGCAGCCCAATTTTTTCCAGGCCTTTTTTCATATCTAATTTTCAACAACCTTAATTCATTCAAACACATTCACACACAACTTTTAAGTAATTCATTAATTTTATAACCATTAAGGAATTAAATTTGTGTCTGTGTACAAATTGTGATTACGTTCTACATAATAGTATCCTTCTATATACCTAGCGGTAATTTAGGAAAAGTAACAAGAATGCTGTTTACTGACCATTAAATAAAATTAATACACACACACACACACACACACACACACACACACACACACACACACACACATTTTTTTTTGCAAAAATCATTTTTTTTCATGTTCGTCTGCGGTCTACCGGAAAATTCTCCTGGCTACAGGTGCTATAGTTTAAAGGAATACAGTTGAAGTATACCGTAACGCATAGAAGTGTCCAAATATAATTAGTACTGTACCTAAATATAAAACTCTACTGCAGACTATTAATCTCTCGATAAATAAGTACTCTATGTTTATCTGAGTAAAAATTCCAAAGCTAGCTGAAGCGTGATTTGTAATATATTCCAGTGTATTGCAGTCAAATAAAGATATATGCAAAGTTAAACTTATATAGAGAAAAACGAAATTTGTTTTAAATCGTTCCGAATGTGTCTACACATCTACATTACCTTTGTATATGTAATAACAATTTGTATGCTCGTCTCATAAACAAATCACTACATTAAAGATCTCCTTGGAACGTTAGTCTATATCACAAGTATGCATTTTAAAGTCTGACCTCCACTATTTTTCTTGTCATAGTTAATAATCGATATTGGGAAAATATATGAAAGTTTTTTTATCATCCTATAAACTCAACACGGCTAAATATATTTTAAGAATATTTTCACAGATTATACGTCTCATGCATACGTATATTTGTGATAAGGCTTTCAATGCTATTAGGAGAAACCAAAGCGTAAATTCAATTAATAAACTGACGTCTGAGGAAGGTGAAGTCTTACAGAGTCGATATTAGGCGACAATTCGTGAGGATCATAATCGTAGAGCGCTATCATCTTTTTCACCGGCATGTTGGGATAGATGTCTCCCCATCTACCTCTTCTACAGCTCTGGCTAACTTGATTTGGATCCGTAATTTCAGCAACCATATTATGGGGCACGTAACCTCGTCTTCCATGGCACTCTCCCCAGTAGAATCCATCGACATCTTTATCTCCATAAACCTACGAAATTCGATTTTTAAATTAGATTCTGTTTCTTTATAACACAAATTTCTTTTTCTCTCAATGTCTAACAATGTTTCAACTTTGACTCCTGCGTAATCTTATATAATCTGTGCAGAAAGATTCGATTTATTAACGAAGAAAACGAAATTGTCAACAAAAAAATATTTTTAAAATTATTCTACTCCTACGCGTATAAAGTATTCTACTCTCTCATTTTTAAAAATGCATTTTTTTGCGATTTGCCGAATATTCGCCCTTGCAGACTAGGGTTTCTTACACGTATGGTTAAATTCTGAATAGTTTCGTATGATCATTTTCTAAAACGTGCACTAATAACAATTATTCTTGCATCTAATCTGAATTGAGTGTTGAATGTTTGACGTAACATTGGTGTGAATGTAAAGTAAAAATAAAAATAATAGTATTAATAGTTATAGAACTACATGGTATGTATGCGGTTATTGAAAAGATGAATGCAATTGTGACTCACAGTTATGTTAAATGTTTGTAATTTAAACCTCTTCTAAATTTTAATGTTTTGACTAAACGTAAAACTAAAATTTATGTAATCCTATATTATGAACTAAAATAGAAGAACAAATAGAATTATATTGATCAGTAATAAAAGGTATAAAAAATGTGTGAATAAAACAATATTTGAAACTTACCAGAGATTATAAAGACCAATATAAAATACTTTGTGTAATTAACATTCATTATTCTCCGACTTTCACAGAATTTCTTAACTATTGTACACTTGTCACTTTTGCTGCTTTATATTAGCAAAAGATTTCAAAGGCTCAAAATTATTATTTGTGCGCCGATTTTAATGGACGCTGATGAGAGGCATTTTTGCAGGTAGAATATTCTAACAAAAAAACTAACAAAATTGTTCCAGTCAAAACCCCATAAAGCAATACCCTAAATAACTTTTTCGCAATTCACAAAAATCATTTAACATTGTAACACTTCTTTATCACATAAATCAAATACACTACGATCGCGTAAAACCCTAATTTTGTGAGAAAATAAGCTTTATAAAAATGTCATTTAAGTTTCATAACAAATTAAATGACATATCGACGATAAAAAATTTTAGAGCAGAACCGTAATCACTTAAACAAAATTTTTAACATCTTATATTTCCTTTCTCATTACTTCGCCTATCATTCAGCCATATTCTAGCCATGAATAATTTTTATTCCAGTGCCACGAAGTTCCATTAGAAAAGAGAAAAAATATCGCGACCAATCTAACGTGCAATTTCCCTAATAAATGCGTAAAGGATGTCATTTACGTACCTTGATAGTGTCCCCCTCGGAAAATCCCAGTTCTTCCTCACAGCCATTTGGATTTGGCGACATACTCGTCGGATCGTAATTGTACTTTGCCACGAACCATCTGGGGCCTTTATTCATTTGCTGAGCACCGCTCGATGGATGAGTGACGCCACTTTGAGAAAGCATTCCGCGACCGCCACGATACGCAGGCCCGCCGCTCCTTTGGTTTCCTGCATTGCGGTTATGCGACGAGAACACAGAAGAAGAAAAAGGTTTTCAAATGCGAAAGCTCAGGGCTGCGCCAACACACATCCTATAGCACCTAATTCATACACAGTCTTAAAGATTCCAATGATGAAACACACATAGTACTCAATGGGTTAAACAGCTCTCGGATCACCGTGGAGTGGTTTCACATCATGCACGAAAGAAAAAGAAACGAAAGAGAGCTTCGTCCACGCTGAAGGAAGAGCTGCTTAATCGTTTCGTAACCTTGTGTTACAGCAAAAATGTTTGTGATTGCTTCAAGAAAAACTGATGCTCAACCAAACTGTAATCGGCGATTCACATCGAGTCTGTACACGTGCCATCGCAAAGCCCAACGCAGACGTTTGATAGATTGTAGAGGTGTTCTTTGTAGGCACAGTCACAATAAGGTAACGAACGGAAAAAGTGACAACCAACGTGCATTCGACACATAAAAGAATGAGTGGTGCTGTTTCTTAGATTATGCTTTCAGGGTTAGTACAGTTACGTTCGATGTTTATACCCTTCGCGCTCAGTATATTGACTAATTATGTTAACGATTTGCCCGACACAGATTTTAGATGTAAACGTATCAGTTTTGATATAGTATCCAATTGTCTATCTCAATTGATATAGTATAGATATGGTTCCACAGTATTTTATCTATAGATTTTAAAGTGGATATTAAGCAAAAATCTCACTCTTGCGTATTTTCGATCTAGTATAATTATATAGGTACATATTTCTTAACAATTTCAAGAATGCCAAAGAAGAAAAAGTGTTTCTTTCAGTTTGAAGTAACAACCAACAATGCATTCTATTTATTGTTAAATACAATTTTAAATAATTTCACGTAACAAATTAAATCGCTCCTGAAGATAAATAAAGCATATATCTTATAAGCAAAATCTATAAGTACGTACATTCTTTTACATATTAAATACAAGTACGACATATTACAGACTCATTAGATGAATAATAAAAACTGTTAACAACGGTCTCTGGCGAATTTTATTTACTGAATACTGTGTTTAGAATTCGCTATTAACGTATTCATATGCGTACATTATTAAAAAAAAATTCTGGTTGCTAACAGCAAACTTGAAAGTACAATTTCACTAGAAAAATCGTGAATGCTATTAACTCCTTGCCCTACGATTTAAGTTCCAACAGCGTGAGCCCGAAACAACCGCAAAACCCAAGTATAGCCTTCGTATGTAAAATGTAAAAATGTAAATTCATGTGTAAGGTACAACTGGTTTAATTTTGTAAAGTACATGATAAATAATTTTCGGTTTTTATAGTCCTTTAGGTAGGTTTAAATTAATAAATGACAGTAATACAAGTGAAAAGTTAAAAACAAACGAATGATTGAAACTAAATGATATGTTAAATTGAACAATAAACAATAAACGTTAATATTATTCATTTTAATAATATAATCAATGTTAAATATAATTGATTAATAATATAATTCGAAGACATTTTATAGGAACACTTTTATAATAGTTTTAAGAATATATATTTTAATGTGCGAATATGGCTAAAAATAACACGTAACCAAGACAAATTGATAATACGAATCTATCACGAGCCTGGTCTGTTGTTGAACAATAGACCAGAAATTCCCTTTTTTAATTAAAAGATCTCCAGCGTTTATAGCTCTTGACCACCATGCTTTCTTCTTGAACCTTTTACTTTCTCTTCTGTTATAAGTCTAACTAGATGCTCGATTTTTCCAAATGCACATCATACATTTAGACTTAGCCAGGCTCATAATACTCATACCCGAATATCCGACCACGAGTCTCACGCGTGGTTGTAGGGCAAAGAGTTAAGCTCAACATTCGCCAAATCCTGGGACATGATAACACCTTTGTCGTCTTCCTCGTATATACGCTAAATCTTTTATCCCCTTCCCCAATTAGTGATACAGAATCTATACTGAAGTAAATTTACGTCCACTATCCCCTCAAGAGATCAAAACATGTCGGGCAATCGAAGAGAGAAGTTCGAACGCAAAGGGTTGTACACATAGGTAGGAAAGTGGGTTTGAGATTGTTAAGAGAGGAGATCCTTTTATTCCAGGAGCCAAGCGCAGCGTATGCCTTGTTACTGATAGAACGGCCGGTTGGGCTTATGTACCGGGTTGCTCGTAATAGGGATCCTGGGCTCTAGCTCCGCTCCCGACCATCCTGCTGTTTCTGTGGGTGCTGGACGGTCCCTGGGGTCCCATCTGAGGCCCATAACGATGGTGGCCACCGTGGTACTGCGACGGCATTCCACGGGACCGCCGCGCAGGATCCTCCTCCTCGCTGTAGTTCGCTTCGCTCGCCGAATCTTTCGTTATTTCTGGAATGCCTGGGTAGAACCACCGACGGAAGTGAGGCCTCGTACGTCGTGCGCGCTCATTATTCTCGTTACCGACGAAATTAACCATCGCGATAACATTCAACGCCGCAGCGTCACCACCGTCGTTCCCTCGGCAGTCCCTAAACTCTCTTAACACTTTGCCGACGGCTGACGCTTCAACGATTCTCCCTAATATCAGCTTTGTTTCTCCTTACACTTTCGCGCGGGAATGTATGCGCTTTTCTAATGCTCGTATGAAATTGTTCGCTTTCTATCGATGGTGGTCGATGATTAAATCTAATAACATCTTTTACTTTCGTGTTATTAATGCTAAATAATTATTTATTTGATCTGTAGTGAAGTGAATAATAATAAACAAATAAGTAATAGTTTAATATTTTTTTAGTAGTATACTCGAATGCTTGTACTTCGATAATAAGTAACAACGTATTGGTTGCTATGACAACCGATCCACAAGCTAGTGATCGATAAGTGTCTCGTCGAAAAACCGATTAATGGGCTACCGGTAGATGAGCGTTTAGGATAAAAGCCGATTGATAGGCCACCGGTCGGTGAGCATTGGAAATGAGAAGACGATTGATAGGCTAGCCGTCGGTAAAGCTCAGGACCTAATCCAACTTGGTCAAGTTGGGACTCGTCAGTCGCATGCGTCTTATGAGTCCGCTTTTCAGCGATCTCCGCTATATCCATTTGGATAGTCGTGTATACAGGGTGAGGCGTTTATCCTGGCCACCTGGAATATCTCAAAAACTAAATCATGGAGAAAAGGATGTTTCTAATAAAAAATTTAAGCCATGAAGGGACTGATGCAGCAGTCGTGTGCGCTTTCGATTCGCATTGTGTTTTCAAGGTCACTTCAAGGTCAACTTGTTTGATTTCATATGGCAACATGTGTTTTTTTTTTTAACAGAGGTGCTAAGTCTAAGACTTTAAGCAAATAAATTTTATTTGAAATGTTTTTTTTCTGCGCCGATTATTTCGTATAATAAGAGACAGTGAAAAACTGGTGTATCCCTGCGCATGAACAGATCGTGTACGCTCAGCTTAAAATTTCTTTGCTAAGTTTTATTGAATTGTTTTGCCCGTTTCGATATTTAGTGTTTATTTAATTATTCATTTGGATTACTTGGTTATTTGATGCTATTTTAATTGAATTTCATTTGTCATTGATAGAATGATTTTCTCCGTTAAAACGACATTACGTATTTTTTCTTCGAAAATTCAATCTTGTGAAAAGTAGTGATTAAAAGTTTCAAACAAAAGTTATTTGTTTCAAGTCGTAGGTTAAGAATCTTTAATAAAAAATATACGTTTCCATTTGAAAAAAAAACCTGTTGACCTTGAAATGACCTTGAAAATATAATGCGAATCGAAAGCGGATATGGCTGCTGCATCAGTCCCTCTATGACTTAAGCTTTTTAATCGAAACATATTTTTCTCCGGGATTTAGTTTTTAAGATATTTCAAGGGGCCAGGATAAACACCTCACCCTGTGCATACTGTTGGAGGCTCATTAAAATGACTGCGACGGAAATGCAAGTACGATTGATTGGATTGAAACAGGCACGCCTTTTTTCACACGTATTTCGGTTACAGCATATTACTTACTGAAACGGTTGTACATACCGATTCGAGTGTGTAGCGAAGGCAATAAATGCATGGTGAATAAGGAGCCTTGAAGGATTGACGTAAATATAGAGAAAATCGTGATACGTGAAGACAATGAATCGTGGACTATGTCAGATTCCCTGTAAATACGGGGGTCCTACTACTTTATAACGTGTAACGTATATAACCCAACTGGTGACTTGATAAGCATTAAAGGTGGGAAGAGTCGTGCCGGACGAAAGACGTCTTTTGCTCCCGTGTTAGTCTATGCTTTTTTTACAAGCTCTCGATAACATATTTGCAATCATGCGAGATAAAACACGGTAGGATATGGTACAGTTATTAGTGGACAAACCGGTAGACTAGTAGCGGAAGTTGTGTGTCGACGGCGAGGAAGGTGTTGACCAAAGTCTAGTTGT
>JBCFXI010002325.1:0-25027 GCA_038496175.1 Ampulex compressa | reverse complement strand
CGAACAAGCGCATCCCTACGGTGGTTTCGTGCAAGAATTCACCTTATCCCTCGAGAAATTCGCCCAAAGATATTAAATAATTCGCCTCATCCCAGGGGAGTGTCGCGTAGGCACGTTGTCCCCGAAAATCCGCGAATCTTCGTAATATAAATTAATATAAAAATCGGTCCCGACGGTAGATCGTGACACTGTATTTGTTTTAATTTGCTATTGTGCATTAATATACGCGCTTTCTTATATACAAGCAATTGTAGCTTGTTCTAATATTGTAATAAGTGCTCTTATATGGATGATGTATCAACAAGTCCCACTTTAGAATATTTTTTTGTCTGTGTACATAAATTATTCATTTATAAGTGCAAAGCAGTATGATCTCTCGTATGTCACCGTTTATTTTGATAACGGTTAATGATATTGTTGCCACGGGGCACACTAGCGAACGAAACCAACTAGTTGTATTGAGGCGTTAGACTTGGTGTGTTGTGTCGCTCCCCTCGCCTCCCCTTCGGAGTGTAAGTTCGATCGCTAGCATGTCTGGTCGCAACAGTATTATTAAATATATTATACAACTTCTTAGATACAAAATAGAAAGAATTATTATGCAATTACAATCGCATCGTAACTACTTTTCATTTTCCTGTGATGTGAATTATTTATAGTGCCACTAAACTAATGTATTAATATTTATTTGATCGTTACACATTCATGGATAATAAAATACAGGGACAATTAATGCAAAATTTAACTAAAGTCACTAAATTGCTTAATTATTAATACAGTCATTATATTAAAACTATATTGGAGCCGTTTATTTTGAAAATGACCTAAATCCATTTCTCAATTATTTTTCACTAACCGTAGTAACGTGTACAGCATTAAGTAAGTTATCATAAACAACACGTTGTAGTTAAGTATATTCAGACAATACGATAATTTTAGAAACATAAATTCGAAAATATTGTATCGACATTACTTTATAAAAATAAAGGGTGGGCCATTTAAAAGTTTGTTTTTAAAAACGCTATAAAATGAATCTACGTCAATATTTTTAAGAAAAATTTTTTTTTTATCGTGAAGGTTGGAGTCTCCGATTTAAGAATGAAAAACAATTTCGTTCATGTGGCTTTCTGTGCTGGCCTTACAGTAAGTCATCCTGCGAGTCCAGTTTTCAAGCACTTTTTCGATGATTTTGCCGCCTATCTCGCTAATAACCGTCAGCACAGAATTGTCTCTGGATTATCCGCATAACATCGATCCTTAACGGCACCCCACAGAAAAAAGTGGAACGGCGTCAAATCGCAGCTCCGCGCAGGCCAATTGACATCTCCAAAACGGCTGATTATGCGGTTGTCAAATTTGGTCCACACAGCGAACTGATATCGAAGCGGATGGTCATTTGCTTTCAACTCCTGAGTCATCTGGGCCTTGTAGGCAAATAATTCGAGATCTTTGTGCAGTATTCTTCTCAGACTGGTGCGACTAATGGCCAGTTGTTGCGATCGGCGTCGAGTTGAGGTCGACGGATTCTGTCTCACACTACGGGCCACAGCCTCAATATTCTCAGGAGTGCCCACTGTTCGAGCTCGGAGACCACTTCTGTTATCGAATAGCAAGCCTGTCACCACATCACGAACTTTCTTCACCAATTTCATTACAGCTGTTCCGTTTGGCGCTTTTTCACGATCCATATTTTTTTTCAAAATTCGCACGGTTTTGGCTGCACAACATTGACTTTGAAAATAAGTTTTTAATATTTCGAAACGCTCCTCAAGCGAAAACATCATTGTTTCGTGCCGCAGAATATCAGACTGATCAGCTGTTCAAATTTCAAGCAAATCGGTCACACCAGTGTTGCTATATCCTATAATTTAAAAACAAAACAGTAGATGACCCACCCTGTATAACATGCATTAAAGCAGCGAAATACAAGAACTTATTAGGTTATATACCCCTGAAGCACCGGAACTTCTTCAAATTCCTCCCGCATACAGAAAATGTAGATGAACAGTAAATAGTTACGTAATTTATATAGTTAGATTTCCTGAATTGCATAAATTGTGTTTTCGAAGTGTAATAAAGAAATATAAAAGAAATGGAGTATCGTTTCTCCAATTTGAAACATTTTAAATCATGTTGATTGGCACTTTCGAATCTATAACAAATCTAGTTGTTAATTTTGAAAGTGGCCTAACTTCATTTATGGCAAGAAAATACGTATTTATCCACTTAATAATCGCTATTTTTTAAAGAGGAATCGTAAATTTAACTCTTATCGATACACTTAAGCGATGCAACACGTTGATATTCTATACGTATATTCTTAATTTCATCGAAACGCAAACCCTCAAATATCTCGATTCGAATACAAATGGACTTAGGTCACATAAACGGCTCATTTATAGTTTATTTCGGGAATAACTTATTGTGGATATATTTTATGGTATGTATCATTTCCAGTGTCATTATAGATTATCATGTGTTTATTGCGTTATAATCATGCTGCATAGTATTTAAGTCAATTCTTGATAAGAAGTCGTTGTATCATTTACATAAATCATTGTGCATGAAGAAGTTTTATCAAACGTTTGCATCTTTTGACATTTAAAAAATAATTGGTCGTTCGGACATTAGAATCAATAACACTTAACTTTGTTGGATGTTTTATTACGCGTTTAACAGGATCTGAATAAATAATCAATATTCCGCTTTCGTTGTGCCAGATACATTTATTTTACATTTGCTCCTATTCCATTGAATGATTATAGTAATATCTCGGGAAGATAAGGGTTAGAATTATTACTAAATGTTATTCTCCAATCTTGCATTTAAATAATTAAAGACTGTTATAACTTATTAGATAATTTATAATTGAATTAATCCAATTATATTTAAATTTACCAGATATTTATTTATCTTTCTAGTACAGCGTTAATACATTCATATCAGGCCCAATTCAACCTGTCCTATTCGTTTTTCATTATTTAATCTATTCCATGTGTCTTCAATAATCTTATTAATTTCATTTATCATTTGTAATCGTATTCATTTCACTCTCAGTTCCATTGTTGAACAGCGTTTTTGAAAGAAATTTTTCGGTCAATATTGAAATGAATTGTCAACCAGAATCGTTGTGAATGTAGGCACGAAATCCTGGAAGCAGTTCGCAGCATCGTGCCAAACATTGCCCGGTAAACATTCCAGCTTAACAGACTACCTTCCTTGGCACGGCAAGGTACGCCCGAAATTGTTTAAGCAATATTGTTTGACTAAAGTAGCAAGCGCCGCACCGCATCGTCTTCTATACATACAGATCGCAGCGTTAATCCATCCACGTATAAGTATCACGTATAGGGGCGTACTCGTGAACGTGCTCGAGCAATGGAATAATCCAAACCACGTGCAACTATCTAGCACTAAAACAATATCCCGCTGTGCGGCACGATATCCGATCGGCCGTGAACACTAATTCTGCCCCGCGTAATTAATTTTACGGGGAAGGCGATCGGGACGTCAAAGCATATCTTGAGTTTCCAGGCAGGAGCGTTGGCTTTGATAGGTTGCAAGAGACTAATATATAATACTTGTATATATGATGTTTTTAAGAGACAAATATATAATTGGTCGAGTTTATTATTTGTTTATTAAAAAGTTTAATAAAAGCTTCTTATTTGAACAAAATGTATCGTTCCTGTGCTGACCTTTTTAATGAAATACGTACATAACTGTAAGAAGCTATAATTAATGTTGAGAGACAATCGCAATTTCAACATTAATAATATAAACATTTTTTAAAAATGATAAACAATATCAATGGTCAATTTTTCTAAAAATAGGACTTATTCACGGAAGGGCGTCATGATGATCACACTTTTATTTTAAACAAAAATTTATTTTCTTGTTTTAAAACAAATTAAATACCGTATTATGTACCAAACTAAGTGTTAATTTTTAACTTCGCGAAAAATTAATACAGTACGAACTATTCATTAAGTTAATTTCTATCTGAAAGGATAGAACGATCCTAATTCTTCCACGCTTTACTTAATCGCACCTAGTGGAACGCAGTTAGGTGCAAGAAAATACAAAATAATAAATAAAACATACTTGATGTAGATTTAGCATTATGCACCAAATAAATAAGAATAGATGATCCAGAAACGTTCTGATAAATTTTACCTGTTCACATATTTACGATAAATGTTGGGTACTCATAACTTAAACTATCGAAACTCTTCAAAATCTAGATATATCCCTGTCGAAATCAACGCTTAGGCGTTTCTTCATATCTTGGCACACGTAGCGCACTTGCAGTTCCTATGGGTGTGCCGCCCGGTGATGCATAGAGACGCTAATGCACTACAGCATGACGTACCATCAAAGTAAAAAAAAAAAAAAAACATGACATTCTCTCTCTGTTCTGCTGCATGTGACACGTGTTCACTCTGCTCGAAAATTAACCTTGTACTGTAATTCAATAAATTCCTATTGTGGTTTACTAAACAGTGCCGTTCATTCGTGGCTTCATTAGTACACATCCAACACCGCATTACCGACAAATCATCGCGCCTTTAAACTGTAGAAGCGATATCGCTCTGCTTTCGACGATTTTGTGTTTCGTCAACTTTTGTTCGTCGTTTTTTCAATCAGAACGCTTGAATCTTTAATAGTCGCAATATTAGCAGAACAGACTGAATTATTATACTTATATACTTTTACTGTTTTTTAATTTATTTTGAGCTACATTTGTATGAGAACATTTATTCTGCTACAAATTATTTGGAGAAAACCCTCGACGTAAGCTGTAGTGTTTACGAGCAGATTGTCGTACAACAGTTACAATAAAATCTCCATAACAGTTACTCAAGAATACCTTTCAAAATGGCAATTTGTTCTGCTTCTGTGTTATTTAAATGATATTCCGATGTTATTTAACTCGGACACAACTATATACCCGACAGTTTAAATGGCGTACTTTGCTGCTTTGGAATGTTGGCAATACCATCAAATTTTCATAAGAGTTACCCCAAAATAGCATCTTAAGCGGCATTTGCGCTACTTCTACGCCTATACTATCTAAATCAGACCGAGCTAAGCGCGCGATACGACACACAATGCCGTACCCGGCGAGACTTAACCGAAAAGAATTTACGGCTTAACTGTGAAGTTAAAACAGAAAAACAACGTTTTTAATTTAACTTCTTTTTAGGCAAACCACTTATTAACATATTGGTGACAGTTTGCCGATAAAAATGAAACCAAATACCGATATGTACTTATTTGATACTTGAACAACAGTTTCTTTTACTTTTATTTCGGACACATTAAAAAAGCGGGTTATTTGGCACATTAGAAATAATAAGGATAAGAATATGTTTTTAATATGTTATTAATACTAATACATTACTATCTTACAGGCGACGCAGGATTATGCTTCTATGTCATTAGTCGAGTGATTGGTCTTTAACCTCGTCCCGTAATTCGTAAGTGGTGTTTTGGTCGAGGCTTTTTGTGGTTATTATTGCCACGCGGCTTATGCATTTAGTGGAAATTGTAGTTGTAATTATATCGTGTTTGGCCTCATTTTAATCGACAAAGTTTTACTAATACGATAAAAAAAATGTCAAATTAAGCAAAATGAAATTGAAAAAGTTTGCGACAATACTTTTTAGGCTGGTTTTTTCTCCATCATGCGCTGGTTCTTTTGTTCAACAGAATACAAAGGCTTGAAAAATAGTGTCTTCTACTTCGTAAGTGACAAAAATTGCATCACATTTCGCACATTTTCGGACACTAAGACAATTTTACTGTACCTAGTAAGCTGACTCCAAAGTCGGTTAAAACGAAGTTTAAAAATGAAGAAATCAATTGTGGTTCAACATGAAGGCGTGACCGTCATGACGCCAATCCGTGAGTAACGTTTACCTTTGCAAAATAGTCTGTTAGCTTTTTTTTAATTATTATTTATCTATCATTTTTGTTTAAATTTAACATTAATTATAGCTTTTTACAAGAGTACTAAATCAATTGATTTTTTCGCTTTCCGGCCTCTAAATAGGGATATATGTGGTTTCTAGGTAATGTGTCTGTGGGCAAATAATATTTATGATGTTAATTTTCTTTTTTGATATAACATCTCTTGTCCTTTTTTTCAGATTGATGAGTATCTATATATCATAGTTCCATATTAGCTTTAGTTTTTGAAAAAATGCACCAATGTCTCTCTTGCTTCTTTACATAGCAGATAGACCTTATCTTCTTCTTTCCATCTTTTAGTTCCTCATGCCTACATCTTAACCTCGGAATTATACTGTTTCGCGTTATAAGATAGGCGGACTTACACATGTGCATCCAACATAACTAACTTTTTATTTAGAGGTCTTTGCAACACTTCCAAAAAGTTTTGACTAGTTTGATGCCTATAGGGTCCTTACAAGCATATTGTAAACACACGTGCAACGTTGATGAATACCAGATATTGGTCTGGCAAAACTTTGTAGAAACGGACGAGTAAAATTAAGCAGGCTTTATTTGCAGCGAAGTTGCCAGTTTTTACGAGGGTTCCTTAAGCCTGCATATACTAATAGTATAGACCATTTTATGGCTAGGACACATTCGGATCAGATAGACCCAGTAGTAGTTTTCTCGCAGTAGGACCCAAGCATACTCCTTAGAGTACGAACTCAAGGAGAAGTATGTCCGTCTCCACGCCAATTCTCCAATCGGAGCTGATTACTAATGACTAATTGGCAATTTTCCATTCCAGTTCGAGACCATATCGAGTCATCGTTAAGTCAAAAAATACTCTTTTAGAACAGAGTTGCACAGTTACAAAAACCACAGATAGAAACAAACACTTAGTTGTCGCACAGGACTCATCGGAGTCAAAGACACTTGGAAACAGAATTTCAACGAAGACACACACAATTCACTTGTAACATACAGCCACACACATCGTTGTTGATTAAATCACTTAGAACTAACACAGAGGAAGTATCTTTACCCTAATATCCTTAACGGTTGAGTCTAGGCACAAAGCGTACTTATTCTTACCACGACTCTATGCTCGGCTTTACAACTCGAATCGTGAGTAGAGTGAGCGTTGTGCCGTTCTATCATATTGCCGGATAAAAGAACATTGGTTTTGGCCGTTCGAGTCAGGTAAATGGAACAGATACGTTTTTGCAAGTACTTTTTCTCTGTAATGTACTTTAACATATTTTGCTTTTTGAGTGTTATTTACTTCTTTATAATGTCATTATAATTGTCTTATATTATTTTGTCGTATTGTTAATGTAATTATTCTGCTTTATCCATCTGTAGTACTTCCTCCGCAAATCGCTTTCCCTGCCTCCTTTTCATTTTTATTTCTTGAGCATCCTGTTCACTTTTCCTGTAATTTGTGTCTCTCGATTTCTCTCGAGTCAGTTTCTTCTCGTTTGATTTCCTGCCTATTTATCGTCTGCATTCTTGTATTATTTTGTTCATATTGAGTCGTTTCGTTTTCTCGTCAAATTTTACTACTTTTTTTTGTGTCCAAAATTAAGTGTATCAACACATAGTCTAGACCTAAAGTCCACCTTATGTATTATATTTCTTTTGTATCTTCCCTATTTCTACTTCTTCTGTCTGCAAATTTCTGACTCGTACAATAGGATATATGTATATATGTATATATATATATATATATATATATATATATATATACATTAGCTGCTACATTGACTTTTTGACTTCTGCTCTCACAATCACGCTTCGCAAAAAAATTGGAATGATCAGCCTATTAGTGAATAGAGCAATTTTGCTCACTGGTGAGTTTTATAATAAGAACTTGAATTTCATCAAGCACATCTTAAAAAATGGCAACTACATCGTACCTTTCATAAACTCTGCCGTGAGCAATCGATGTTAAAAAAATCTTCCTCCCCACACATAGCAATTATATTAATCAAGAATCATGTTGCTGAATTATCCCGATCGCATGCATTAGTAGCATTACACACAAAATTACTAGTTTATCCTAGAAATTTAATTTATAATTGCTTTTATATACTACAACAAACTCAACTATATTATCAGACTAGGAAAACACTGAGAGGATAAATTGAATATCAAAAACATAGTATATAAAATCCAATGTACAAATTGTGACAGTTATATCGACTAGACCAAAAGAAAACTTTCCATCCGCGTCAAAGATCATTTGCATAGTCTGAAGAACAATTCAATTATCGTCGCTTTGCACCACTTTGAAACTGATCAAAATTTTAACTTTGATAACGCATTTTTGATTGCAAACATTTTTGGATTGCAAACGGCGATATTTCAAGAGATTAATTTCAGAAATTATACACATTAAAAGAAAACCGCAACCTACAAATGTAGAAACGGGCACTATGAACTTTAACTCTGCCTATAAGAGTCTTTTAGAAAATTTGAAGTAATTTCAAATCAAAACAGTTTCGGCCAATGCTCCATAGTCCATTCTGCCGCTCTTTTTTCATATCTCCCCTCCCATCTTCTACTGGATGCCATTATCTGTAGTTTCTCGTTTGTCTTATAACAGTCTTAGATGAAAAGTTAGATGTCTGTTCGTGCTTTTTGTGGACGTTCGTACTTCGAGGGTCGCAGGCGTCGCGGTTCTCCTCGCGGATATCCGAACTGCTTTTCGAATCGAGATATCGCTTCGGGAAGATGGAAGCCCGACGTACGAAGCTCAAGTACGAAGCTTGGCGCCGTGCTACTGGCCTAGACTATCGTGACTGTCGCTCACGCCTAGGGAACACGTACGCCTTTCGCTACGAAATTAATCGCGCGAACCACTAGTTGGGGTGTCAATGGTATCTGGCTTCTTTCGGTATAACAACTGGGTTTGCTACACCTTGTTTCACGGATCGAGATGTTCGAGAATGTTGAGTAGAGTTCACCGCGTGTTGTAAATACGCGATGGTCGTGATATGTGAGAGTCAACGAGCTAGTCGTCTCGCTACGTTGCTCGGTTAGTGTTATATTAGAGTTGTTTTGCTGAGTGTGTATCTCGGAGCTTTGCTGACTTCAGACTGATGCTTTTGAGACGCTTTGATGTTCAAGAGGGCTCAGCGGGGTCTCCTCGGGCGGAGTTTTAGAGATTTGTTCGTTATTACGTGCCTCCTATTGGTTTTCGAAGGTATCTGTACGGCCTCTTTAGAATGATTGGTCGGCTGCATTTTAGGACAAAACGCAGCCCTGCCGGTTGCCAGATTCTCCTTCGTTGACCGTTTTCGAAAGTCGAACGTGACTCAAAACAATAGGAGGACACGTGTGCTGTAGATAGGCGAGAGTCGCGTCTAATTTGGAGGAACACCAGATGTTTTATTGCCTTCCTTCGTTGACCGTTTTCGAAAGTCGAACGTGACTCAAAACAATAGGAGGACACGTGTGCTGTAGATAGGCGAGAGTCGCGTCTAATTTGGAGGAACACCAGATGTTTTATTGCCTAAGTACCTCTGAAGCTAAGCAGAGGCCCAATGCGTAAAGAATAGAGCGGTCACTTCGGTACCGTTCGACCCTTGAAAAACACGATGATAAACCTCTGGGTTCCTCGCTTGACTCTGCCTATTGTTGCGCCGCAACAATGTCTTACATGAATAATGTTTCTGTTTTATGTAATTTAGCTTTTTTAATACTCCTTAACACGTTCCGTGCCACGCCGTTTTTGTCCAACATGATCTCCAGGCCATTCTCTGTTTTGACTAAAAATTGATATATTGTCACACAATATGTGATTACATCATCAATCCATAAGTAATTAGCTTGATTAGAGTAGTTGTAATACCGTGTACCATTTATGATACACGTGGCGTTGCGATCATTTCGACTGTGAAAGTCAATCAGTTCGCAAATTTTCAATTAGTAAAGAGAACTTGTTGTATTCGGAATTGTTAAGTACAAAGTACTAAAGTAGCAAGGCAAAGAACTAAAAGTGTTTTGACGTTTTGCAGCGATTGCCTGAATAAGCCATTTTTATGCATCCCTTGCTTTAAAAAAATCAACCATTACTTTTAATTTATAATTATTGTACATATAGCAAATAAATAAATTGATGTGTTTTGTTCTATACTGCATTTTATTTAATGCCTCATTCTTTTAGTGGAAATGTATTTTATAGAATTAAATTTGCCATAAAACATATGTTTTTTTCGGATTAAATAAATATGTCTGCGTGTACCATAAACGGTACGCGTGGCTTGCAGATCAAGTTTGGCGTGTACCACAACTGGTACACGTGGCACGGTATGTGTTAATAGGGCTCACAGCGGAGCTGAAACGTTGTGAGAACTTAAACCGTTCTTTTACTCTCCCGTACACCTGAACAAATAACACTGCTTGTCTAGACCACTACATTAAATATTATTCCTAAATACTAACGTCTTAATGGAAATTACCATAGGCAATATTTATATTTTGTTATGGTATTTCTTATTTAATTATTTTTACATGTGTATTAAGAATGGGGATATTTACAACTTTGTACATATCATTAATCATATAAATGAGAAAACGCACATATCTCTATTATATATAAATTTACGTTCACCTAGTGGCTAAGAGAATTTAACTTCTCCAATGGAAGAGCTGCCAAAATAGGTGAAATTAACTAATCAGCAATATTAAATTACAATTACTCAAATTTAGGATAACACGTTTGCTGAAATGTTCTATACTGAAATCTGGAAATGTTCCATAAATAAAAAAAAGCGACATTTTGTCATTTCCTGTGATTATATAAGTTTAACATGAGCGTTAGTATGTAGAAAGAAAGGTTTGATACTGCTTAGGGCATTAACGTTAGGGTAAACTGGAGCAAATGGTCACCAGATGTTTTATTACTCTATAGAAAACTCAAACAAACGGTGGCCAGGTCAGGACCTGATGAAATAATCATAAAACAACTAGCGAACAAATGCTTGCTAAGGTAAAAATCAATTAATAACTGTGAAAAACGCTTAACAGGACCGTCAGCCCTACCAATAGGATCACCTCCCCACCAAACTACCATCTTCGATGCCAATTAAATAGCCAACGTTCTTCCGACGATTAGAAACTTCTATTCAAACAATACGCGAGTACACATCGATAGGCGATTCCTGACCTAGAGGTAATCGAGAATCATGCGGAATATCTATTCAAACAACACGCGAGTATACACCATTAGGCGGTCCCTCAGAGTGGTGTCACGGACTATCCGGAACTGTCGAATTTATGTCGCGGTTTCACGTCTTCCCGATTTATTTTCCGACGTTTTAAGATTACGAAATTTACGGTTTCGGGTCAAATATGTCTATGTGACACTCCCCTGGGATGAGACAAATTAATTAACACGTTGGGCGAATTTTTTAAGGGATTCGGTAAATTCCTTAACAAAATCCTTAACGGCACAGGATTCAGGTGAGAAAGTACCAGGTTCAGAGCGTTGCTGGATACCGACGACTCTTCCTTTGGCAATAAAGGCTTTTATTGTTTTCTCTAATTTATTATAAAAACGTTTAACCTTTGAGTTCCGTCCACCGCGTACTTTACGTCTAGACCGTTTACTCATCAAACCGATCGATCGCTCGGGGTCCGCCAATACGCAAAATTAATGCGCTTCAAGCTTTCCGAAAACGATTTAGATCAGGACAGATCGTGGTCCTTGACGATTTTCCAATAGGAAAACAAATGCGTCTTGGATTCTCCGTTTAAGTTCCGATTAAAAGATCGAAGATGCGGGTTGGGAATTTCAAACAGTCTGGAGATTTCGATCGCAAAATGAATGCGCGTCAGATCGCTCAGGATATTTCAAAATTTTTTATCTCTCCGATTCTTTAGAACACCAATACGCAAAATCAATGCGCCTCAGAACGTTCACGAGAATATTAAGCTTCTGTGTCTCTACGATATTTCCAAACTATCGATGCGCAAAATTAATACGCCTCAAATGTTTTAGGAATATCTTGAATTTCCGTATCTCAACGAAGAGAACTCGTAAGGGAATTTTAGTACTAAGTTAATTCTTACTTATGTTTGCGTCAGGGAGATCGAGAGAAGTCTGAGAACTGATGTCAGGCCGAGTCGAAAATTTTACTAGTAAGTCTCTCGCGTCCCGAAGGTTTTCTGTATATATATTGTTGGAAACTACCCCTTCCTCGCGGAAAAATGCAGGGTATACCCACCGCCTGCACGTGTATTTGTTGCTCGTGCATTTGGTTCCTATCTGGCGGTGGGTCCTTGGGTCCCCGACGCCAAAGAAATATACTGTACTTTTAGGGACGATTAGGAAGCCTTGGTGGTCCCTTGTTTTCGAGATGTTATTTTGCGATTTTTAACATTTGGCCCTCTTTACTTATTTATTTCCTTCTCTCGATTTCTCTTTTCCATAAGGACTGGTGTACGTAACTCTAGAGGTAGCCACTAATCGTATCAATCGTTGAAGTTCGTTACACTAAGCTACTCATTCATAATCAATCTTGTTATTCATTGCGTAAATACATACATTGTTATTATACCGCGAATGCTCAATTCTCGAACCTTGACTCCGGATCCTGTGATACCACCCAACTAGTCGCCGTTCCAAAACCCCATACGGCCAGGCGATCTGCCTTTGAGAAGGCCACCATTACTGGGAGCAGAAGTTGCTTATGGGAAGGATCATCCAAAAATTGCTATCCAGCGACATTAACCCAACCAACGATACACATAATACGGCCTCCTTGCCGAGTTAAGGGTCGATCGCGGATACGAGAGAGAGAGAGAGAGAGAGAGAGAGACAGAGAGAGAGGAATAGGCACGCCTATTTTTCTATCAGCGTCAACGCACACGACGGAACAGTGTTTCATCGAGCAGCCGGATCCAGCGTGCATGACGTCAACATGCATTGTTACTCATTTTTGGAAAAGCTAAGTGTTTATCAATTTCTATCAATAATCTGTTAATCATTGTATGATAATTTTACAGAATATCATTAAGTATACTAAATAAGATGACAAAAGCAGAGAGAGTAAAGGAGAAAGTGGTCGTCGCATTGTGTAGACATTAGTAAGAATGGATAGTCTCTGCTTCAGACATACGGCCAGTTTCAGATGTTTGGAACTAGTTTAGGCAGGAATGCCAGAGGGTAGAAGTATTTTCGGAGAGAATCCTGAGCTGCAAGGTCTCTACTAATCGAGGATATAGCCTTGCTGTTGTAACTATTGTAATCTAATACATAAGTAATTCGATATAATAAAGGGCTATTCAAATACGCAGAATTATGCACATTACCTCTATGCGCAATTGTGATGATAATGAGAATCATGTAAAGTAGTTGATGAAAAATACGCTGTACATGATTTTATTAGCAAGTAAAACCATCTCGTTTTATTTTTCTGCTTCGCAACAATGCATTGCTCTTTTAAACGGAGTAGGTATTGTACTGTTTCACCTTTTACGTTTGATCTGTCAGAATCCTTTTTTAATTGGATCATGAGAACGATTTGATTTGAGTTACACTCTTCTTTGAAAAGAGATCAGCATTATATCATCTCTCGTTTCACGTTACTACTATCAGAGTGACATTATAATTAGATTATGCAAAGGTTTACGACGGAGACACTTGGTTTTCTGAAGAGAAAACTCTCTCTTTCATCATCTCACTTTTCACGCTGCTTCTTTTAGAAATTTCTAGATTTTTATCATAGAGAGCTGTACATTGAAAATATAAGGTAAAGGCACCAGTCATTGATCATGTGTCAGAAGTTGACCATTTTTAACTTAAACCTCAAAAATAAACTTTTTTTAAATAATGGTCTTTCGAAACAAGCGCGGTAGGTGTGTTACGGTATCTGCGGGCGCGATGGTCGTTTTTGGCGCTTAGATATGGTTGTTTGTCGTGAGTACGGACGATTTAATGTTAGTAACAACAGTCGTATTCCTCTATAAGGCGATCTTCTTCGCGCTGTTCTTAAGAAAGTGTGCGTAGTTGATGGTAAGTAATTTCTCAGCTTTTGATTCTTCCTGCCTGAAACTTCCACTGTTTTAATTGCTATTAAATTTTACATTCATTGAACACACTGTTTCTCTCATTCCTATATCAAAAACTTAATTGACCGCACGGTCTACTACTGAATTCCGATTGCATCTAGAAATTGACATACGTGGTCGATTACTAACACAAACTAGTCAAATTTATGTACTATTTATATTATATCTATTTTACATATAATTTCATTAGAAACAAGTAATAGAATGCTCACTTTGTTAGTATAATGTGTTTTAAAAGACGACCACGTGGTCAACTACTAACTTGACCTGCGATCAATTATTGGCATCGTGTAGTTTACACTATCCTAAATCATAATATATTATGAAAATCAATAAAGTAGTAAGATATAGTTACATATGCAATAATTTAATGGATTATTAAACTACTGAACTGAAGATGCCACCTATTAGGAGTGCTTTCAGAAATTATTCTAAAGAGAGGATGAAGGCAGCGATTGAACATGTTAAATTACATAGACTCATAAGTATTATGTAATATAATTACATAAATAGGAGAATGTATTGTAATGTTTCATATTAATGACCCTACTCAAATCAGCAAAACGCGAAATATATACTTAATACCTGAATTAGATTCAATATGGAATTATAGTTAACTTAGTTTCTACTAGCTTTTAGAAATTAACTTTGTTTCACCTGTATTTGTCCTTTTATTTGTTATTTCTCTTGACTGTTATAAATAAACGATGTTAAAGTGATTGCTTTCGTTGATTTTGGTTCTAATATACATGGTCAACTACTAACGAACAGACGGTCAGTTACTGATGTCACGATCTACCGTCGGGATTAATTTGTATATTAATTTATATTACGAAGATTCGCGATTTTTCGGGGTTAACGTGCCTACGCGACACTCCCCTGGGATGAGGCGAATTATTTAATATCTTTGGGCGAATTTCTCGAGGGATAAGGTGAATTCTTGCACGAAACCACCGTAGGGATGCGCTTGTTCGAGGAAAGGTACCGGAGTGGATGCAGAAGAATGATTGGGTTCTTCAACACCGCCGAGGTTCTCTTTAGTAACAAAGGTTTTTATTGCTTTCTCGAGTTTTAAATAAAAATGTCTAGCCTTAGAATTCTGCCCGGCGCGCATCTTTCGTCTAAAAACAGTTACTTGGAAAATCAGATTCTCCAGGGCTTTCGATACGCAAGTGAATGCGCCTCAGAAAACTCAAGGATATCTTAGGTTTCTGTGTCCCTAGAGATTCGTTGGATAGAATCGCCAGTTAAAAAGAATTTAACAAAATATATATAAATAAAACTATATAGATCTTACTAAATGTAGGGATCGTAGAGAGAGAGAGAGATAGAGAAGCGTCTACTGGTTTCCGAACTGAGTCTAAGTCTGTTAGTACGTAAGCAAGTAAGTGTGTAATAAGTGTCCGCGCTGCGAAGAATACTCCCTTATATAACCGGGTCTCCCTTCCCTGGGCTACTCCTTCTCTAGTCGGGAAAATTGTTAATCGCGGATATATTGTTAGTTACTATGCGAAGGTTTGACCCATCGCTCTGTTTATCGAGGGTGCTTGGTGGCCATCCGCTATCTACCAGCAAGGATGTTTATGACTAGGCTACCGGTGGCTTGCAGCTGTGGTTTGTTGGCTAAGCATTTGCTTCTAAGTCCCTTTTTTAGAAATATTTACGATTAGATTATTAGTGGAATATTCTGAGCCCCTTGAGCGTTCCCACGCGGTCTTTGGTTATTTCCCTTCTTTTCTCTCGATCTCTTTCTTATTTCATGAGGGTGGTAACGACGTTCGTTACACTGACATTTTCAGTTTCACAAATGGTCAACTTCTGACGTAGTGATTGACTTTCCATTAATGATTACTGTTTTTGTGTAACGCAACTTTTCAAAAAAAAATATGCTCTATTATATAATGTCGGAAGTTCAAAGAATATCTTCACGCTTCAAGATTCACTATTTGATACAAATTCAAGAAGTTACCACTATTTCTGCTAAATATGTGTCTTAAGTGGTCAATTACTGGTGCCTTTACCTTACTGCTTTTTAGAAAAATTTTTGGAACACAGATAATTTGTCAGAACGGTGCAGCTTTAGAGGCGGACGGTCGCGCATATAATGTATAAAAACAGCATAGGAATTTTCAATGTCTTATGCCGTTGAACGCATGAAAGTATGTGTGTGCTGAGTGTCGAAGAGCGCGTGACTGGGGCACTGTCTAGAGCACTGCAATGTGAGTTGTGTAAGACGGTCGGGTAAAGACGATCGTGAAAAGTCAGTCGATTAAGAGACGTCAGTTAAGGCAGTCAGCGAATAGAGCCGGTTAAGAGAAGTCGGGTGTGTCAAGAAATTAGTTAAAGAAGGAAATACATATAGACGGTTCAAAACATTCATTTTTTTTTAACATAAAATGTTAATGCAACTATCCAAGAATATGACCCCAAAATTTCAAAATAAATATCGAAAAATTGAGAAAGTTACAGCCGCCGAGAGTGACATATCCGTCGAGTGGCGGAGCCATAGAGCGCGCAGCAGGTACAGACTCGCGCTTGCGGCTGAATTCCTTAAATTTTATTATTACATCACCTGTTTTATAATGTTTGAAGATAAAACAAAAGAATGGTTTAGAATTTCCAAAAATAGAAACCAAGTGTATCGACGACGCCGAGAAGAGAATGAGCACACGGTTTCGAAACGTGAAGAAAGCCCATAAGCTCGGTGAAAAGGACAGATTGACGGATACTTTGATACGAAAACTAATCACTTACTACGACTTAGCTATTCGAAGAAATATGGAGAATGTTGAAGACATGAAGAACAACATTATGGCGTCTTATTACCTTTTGTGCTCTATGAACGAGAATCCACAGCATGAATACTGACCGGAGGGCGAATATTGCAGGAAATTTGGATTTGTTTAAACATCCTCCACCACTTAATTTAATAGTGTAGCAACATATTCTCCGGCTTTGTAAAGATTTATCAAAGAATGAATTACTCCAGAGATGCTTAGGATACCATACGCAGAACGCGAATGAAAGTTTGAACTCTACTGTCTAGCGCTTTGCTCCAAAGCACCTCAATTCTGCATTAAAAACAGTTGAAATAGCACCGTACATTTTTGCTGAATTGTTCAGTGAAGGATATTCTTCCATTTTATAAAGTATACAAGATTTATAAATAATTATTGGAAATCAGAATAAAAATTACGCTGATATGATCAACAGGCACCGCTTGATGAATCAACGAAGACAACACATTGCTTTAGCCATCAAGCAGGCTCGTAAATTACACGGAAACCTACGAATCGAGCAAAATGAGTTGTGCGAGAAAGCTGAAAGCCTACTGTATGGTCTTGAAATCGATGATTAGTCGGTATTGTGGGAACGGGAAAATAGTGCGCTGTGAAAAGACATAAATATTCCGTAGGTTATAAGAGCGTGGACCCACTGAAGAGTGTTTAGGCGACGATACAAGAGTGATATTGACAGGACACGGTTTAGTTTTAAGTGACGCATGGTATGAAAGAATGCACGCATCCCAGAGCGTGAGAATGTCTATGAACGAGAGGGGGTGCGTGCAGGGATGCTAACGAGGAAAGGGATAATTTAGAAGAGGGAGAATCTTAACGTAAAATATATAGAGTTGTCGAAAGAGAACAGTCGAAAGAGAACAGTCGAAGGGAACAGTTGGAAGAGAAGAGTCGAAGAGAGTAGTTAAAAGAGATCAGTCAAAGAGTTAAAGAGTTACAGAGTCAAAGAATAGAGAGTTATAGAGAATAGAGTTAGTGTATAGGGAATCATATATATAGTGTAATTGTAGCTTAGCAATACTAATAAACCATTCATCTATATATCGACACAAGTTTCTGGCAAAAATTACTTGAATCTCACCATCCATAACAAACCTTTTAAATCAAGTGCAATCCCACAGTATGATATGGATATCATACACTTTTCACTTCTAAAATCTTTATACGTGTTTTTCTCAAAACTACATTTCTGGAATTGGCGTGAACTCTCACTTGAAAACTATTTAACGGATTTTAATGAAACTTTATCCATAATTGAAAAACATTATTATCTTCTATGTTAACCTATTTGTTTTGAATAATCACAAAAAAAGTACTTTTTCAAATTATAAAAGTGAAAAAATGACGTTAAATACGTCTCTGTATAAAAATCTGTAAATAAATAACTTCTCTGTTTAAAAGTGCATAACTCTTTCAATTTTCAACTTTCGTTTGTTCTTTCGGGTTCATATAGAAACTTCCGATATTAGTAATAAGAATTTTTTTAAAAGGTATTGTTGCGGCGCAGCAATAGGCAGAGTCAAGCGAGGAACCCAGAGGTTTATCATCGTGTTTTTCAAGGGTCGGACGGTACCGAAGTGACCGCTCTATTCTTTACGCATTAGGCCTCTGCTTAGCTTCAGAGGTACTTAGGCAATAAAACATCTGGTGTTCCTCCAAATTAGACGCGACTCTCGCCTATCTACAGCACACGTGTTCTTCTATTGTTTTGAATCACGTTCGACTTTCGAAAACGGTCAACGAAAGATAATCTGGCAACCGGCAGGGCTGCGTTTTGTCCTAAAATGCAGCCGACCAATCATTCTAAAGAGGCCGTACAGATACCTTCGAAAACCAATAGGAGGCACGTAATAACGAACAAATCTCTAAAACTCAGCCCGAGGAGACCCGGCTGAACCCTCTTCAACATCAAAGCGTCTCAAAAGCATCAGTCTAAAGTCAGCAACGCTCCGAGATACACACTCAGCAAAACACCTCTAATGTAACACTAACCGAGCAACGTAGCGAGACGACTAGCTCGTTGACTCTCACATATCACGACCATCGCGTATTTACAACACGCGGTGAACTCTACTCAACATTCTCGAACATCTCTAATATAACGCTAACCGAGCAACGTAGCGAGACGACTAGCTCGTTGACTCTCACATATCACGACCATCGCGTATTTACAACACGCGGTGAACTCTACTCAACATTCTCGAACATCTCGATCCGTGAAACAAGGTGTAGCAAACCCAATTGTTATACCGAAAGAAGCCAGATTCCATTGACACCCCAACTAGTGGTTCGCGCGATTAATTTCGTAGCGAAAGGCGTACGTGTTCCCTAGGCGTGAGCGACAGTCACGATAGTCTAGGCCAGTAGCACGGCGCCAAGCTTCGTACTTGAGCTTCGTACGTCGGGCCTCCATCTTCCCGAAGCGATATCTCGATTCGAAAAGCAGTTCGGATATCCGCGAGGAGAACCGCGACGTCTGCGACCCTCGAAGTACGAACGTCCACAAAAAGCACGAACATCACGTGTTGTACGTTTTGATGTTAGTTGACACAACTGACTGTTGTGGCATTTTTCGTGACTTTTTAACTAAACTGCTAAACGATTTGGTCGAGCTTTCGTCCACCTCCTCAGGCGGGGTTTCGGAGTTCCTTCACTAATCGTGAAATTTCTATTTGTTTTTGGGGGTTTTCTGTGTGGCTTCTTCAGTTCGATTGGTTTGGGTGCATTTCCAGGTAAATGCAGCTCTATTCGTTACCAAATTATCTTTTCTGACCGTTTTTGGAAAATCGTTCATGACTTCAAACAATGGTAGGATACATCTGAGTTTAATCGTCGGAGTACCGCACAGAAGCTTTAGAAATGCCAAATTTATTATTGCTTAACAGACCTCTACGACAGACTTCTTAGTCCTCGGGACTGAACAAGTATGGTTGGAGAACAGAGAAAAGGGAAAAGTGTGAGTGCAGCGATTGTAAAATAACCAATATTTTTTTAGAAATAATGGAATATTTTCGTTTCAACACAATTCTTGGCAAACATATGCTTGAATTCTACATCACCGTCCATCTAAGAAAAAATCAATCTTCAGAATATTTCATTAACAAAAATTAGATATTTTTGCAAGGATGCGGAAACGAAATCGACTTATGTTTGGTTTTTATACGACTGGTGAATTCAGTCTAGAACCAATCTAGAAATTAACTGTGGAGTCGGTTCGCTTTATTTGCATCAGATAAATAGAGTAATAAATGCAATTATACTTGTGGAAATTAATCACGGTACGAATAGCTTGTAACACTCACTGTACTTATGTTTGAAAACAATATCAATACTTTACTAATTGTAGCAATCCACTTAATTTTGTTTGATACTTTACCATTTGTATCACACTATTTTCGTAAATATACTGATGTGTTATTTGGTCTTAATTATATTATATTATATTTATATAATTAATTTTAAATGTCAAATAGAATACCGTGGAATATACAGTACAAGTAATGATACGTTCAAGTTACACGTATGCTGCAATGGTTGAAGTGTATTATTGAAACATGCTCAACTTTTTGTTTTATATTGCCTTTTGGCATTACGCCATTATAATTATTATATTTTTATACCAGTAAAATAATGCGCATCGTTGCCCTACCTATAAAATCAAATTTATTAAACATAATTGTTAAATATAATCGTAAAACAAAAAATATACATGTTTTCAAAAAATATTTGTTTGATAAAAGCAACCTGAATTGTAAAAAATTTGCGGTGTGTAAAAAAAATTGCATCCCTATTTTGCCTTCTTCGACGGTAAATGCTTACCCCAATCTTATTCAACATAAATCGAGAAAATGTTACGGAATTGTAGATTTAAGTAATTATAAAAATGATAAACCAGATAGCAAAAGTATAAACATAGCGAAACATATATGTGGTATAATTATCTATTCGGGTAATTCCGGAGGAGTTCCCAAAGATTATAGTATGATGAGATCGATGATGATAATATATATATAGTTTATTAATTGAAACAATATATATATACACAAGAACTATAGATACTCGCACTTCTTAACAGGCTTCTCTACGTCGTACTTCTTAGCTATTCCCCGACTCGTCATCGACTGTCTTTTCCAAACTCTCGTCATCGACTGCCTGCACACAGCAGACACACACACACACACACACACACACTCATACATTCTAGGCGATAGGGCACTCGAAATTCCTATGCCCTTTGTATATATAACGGCGCGACGGTCGGCGCGACGGTCCGTCTCCAAAACTGCATTGTTCCAAAATTCTCGCGCACCACATACAAAACAATCCAACACATTCTATCTTAAGACATCCAGAATAAGTTATATTGATGAAGAGACTTCATGGGTAAAAAATATTTTGTTAGATGATGCAAATATGTAACGTTGAAAAGAAATCAATTAAGCGCTGGTCACCAACAAAGTTGGCGAATTTTAGGTAGGATAATGGGTTGCGCGGAGTCTTACATATCAGATTGTAACCGTACGTTACATAGCCAACGATCTATCGGCAGCCTACCTTTACCGACAGGTATAATCACAATCCAAGTTATTCGTACTCGGCCATTAATTAGTGAAGACAGTGGAACTCTCTTCTCGGAAACAGATGCGCAAATGCGACCATACACTAAGCGACAAATATTCGCAGTCAGACAATGTCACTAAGAACACGTACCAAATTATAGAACGACATAGCTGTAGGTGTGAACGTAAAATTGTAAGAAAGTCCAGTTAACGAAAAAGCTATTGTATGGATCATGAGGCAGAGTGACTCCATGGAAAATGAAGATGAACAATGCCTCATGCGCAGCTGGTGCATTAAATCGACGAATCAGCGTAGCAAACCACTCAGGGGCTCTGCTCCTTAGATTACTCTATCATGGCCATTGTGAGGTGCCCGAAATCACATCAAATATATGTAGAGTCACATTTTTTTAAAACTGTAATTTATTTAATCTACCGGTTAAATTTTTTAGGATACTGCAGTATTGTAGAATCGAGAGTTCTCCGTAACACAAATAGACGTCGCGGGATGATTTGAGTTCAAGCCCTGGGTAGCTTAGGGGTGAGAGCAGTCGATTGGCAAGCGAATGGTCTGAGGTTCGACTCTTGATCCAGCAAACCAACAGCCAAAATTTTTTTGCGATGCTTACAGTATGAATGTAGTAAAATAAGATACGATCCCCACAAATATAATGAATATTCATTCATAAAAATGATTGATTAAATTACACGTAATTATTAATAATATCGAAGTTATAACTTGGGAAAAGTATCGAAGGCCTTTTTTACGATTTTCCTCATTGTATTTTTTTTCTATTTCATGTCTACTACATATAATTGTAACACTGTATAATCACTCTATAACATCTATGCACAACACGTTGAGCGTAGCGCCGGTCCCTGGAGACTCCTAGTAAACTTTTCCTTCACGTAACGCTGGTTCCTAGGCACCGACAGTATCAAGTTTCGAAACCAAATTTTGCAATTAGTATAATATGAAAGTATACGTGTATACCTTTTTAATGCAGTTTATTAAAACATTCCCAACAAAAACAAGATTGGGATTTACATTTATTATAAAAAGTTATTTTTTGCTTACACTCTCTATCCTAACCACCCGTTTAGCACTCGCCGTTAAGTGAACGGAAAGTGTTGCGTCGCATTTTTGACACTCAGTTAATATTATTCCTGCGTCAATGCATACCCTTTGTAGAAAAACCAATAATGTTAATGCATTAGACATTAACGCCATGGCATTAATCCTTGGGCAAGTAGTCACCACATGTTTTATTACTCTACAGAAAATTCAATCAAAGAGTGGCTATGTTCAAGCTCGCCCAATAACCATAAAACATCTCGTGAACTAATACTTGTTCAGGTAAAAATTAATTAAAACAGGGAAAAACTATTAACGAATCTGTCAATCCAACCCTTGCGCCATTGTCTCACCAACATTTTAATGCTATTTAAATAGCGTACGAACGTCAGTCAAGTAGTTACTGGCAAACGATCAACACAACAATGAGCCAAGTTTGCTCAAACATTCCGTGTCCAATACACATTATCATTCACGTGACTAGATCATACAACATACAATCACACATTATTCGTCAAATCAACAACATTGTTAGCAGTCAAGTCTGCGTAAACACTTTATGTCCAGTACACTATACCATTTATGTGACCACTTTTACACCGCTTGTTGTACTATAGTTGAAGTTTAATAAATTCTATTACTGTTTGCAAATAGTTTTCGTCACTCACAAAATAAATTAAAATAGCCGTACATCATTAAGTTGCGCACAGTGGTCGCGGGCAAGCAACAGAAAGGATAGCAAACTCGACACCGCACTGTATGTAATAACGAACACAGTCATATACTCAAAATCATCGACATACTCCATTGCCGTCTTTACTCATCCTTCCTTGTTTCTACACGGCATGCTAGTCATCTCTGTCGTTACGCACCACACACTTTTAAGCAGTATACTCATATTTTAAAATGAACCGTTATTCATTCCTTCCACCATCTAATTTTGAACTAGCGTTATTTGAGCCTTGCGTCAGCTAACTAAGATGAAGCAGAGTTTATAATAACAAAAAACAAATCTTTCGCACAGTAGTCTGCGTGCACTACACCTATATTTCATATTTATGTTAATTTTTTCTGTAGCCAGACCTCTAGAGAAGGAGCGTACACTTTAATTTATGATTATATTTCTAATTTATTAAGTTTTACTTATTTGTTTATTTAATTTACGTTTACATTTATAATTTCAGCTCCATCATTTTCACTTATGTATACTCAGGGCACATACTTTCGTCCTGACTCGTACAGCATTAAATTTTATTTCTGAAAATAACAATTCCTTTATTAGTCTCGCTGGTTAACTTTGGGTAAATTTCATTTGACTGCCATTAACTCTGAGATCTGACCCTCGAAGAAAAAAATTAAATCGAGGATCAGATTTGCAACCTGCACTGGTGATTTATGATTCATGCATTGCATTATATGTGCAAATTGTTGCGTGCTTGCAAGCGCTGTGGGCAACTTAACGATGCACAGCTATTTTAATTAATTTTGTGAGCGATGAGAAGTATTTTCCAACAATAACAGAGTTTATTAAACTTGAACAATCGTACAACGTTTACGCAGATTTGGCTGATAACAATGTTATAATTTGACACATTACGTGTGATTGTATGTTGCTTGAATTGATCGCTTAAATAATAATGTGTATTGGATACAGAATGTTGGCTGTTGATTGTGATAGTTTGCAAGTAATCATTTGACTGACATTCGGTCGTTATGTCAGTGGCATTAAAACCCTAATTTGATACGACGATGCCGCAAGGGTAGAGCTGACAGTCCCGTTAAGGGTTTTTCCGTGGTTTAGTTAATTTTTATCTGAGGAAGTATTCATTCACCAGATGTTTTAGGGTAATTTGACCAATTCGTTACCTGGTCAACCTTTGCTTGACTTTTTTTTATAGACTAATAAAACATCCAATAACCGTTTTGCTCAGGTATTCCTTATCGTTAATGCCTAATGCCATAACATTGTTGGTTTTTCTCAGAAGTCTCCAGTATACATTGGCGCGGAAACAAGATTAACTATGTGTTAAAAGTGCGACACAACGCAGATGGAACAAAAAGACTGGCTTTTATTAATGCTCTAAAGATATTCAGTCACTGTGTTTTTCAATAATATACGATTAAAGAAACGTGAATATAATTATGTGTGTCTCGATAGTTTATAAGGCGCATTGTTAAACAAAGCGATGCTGAAAAGCAAAAGGGACGCACATCTCTACTAAGTGGACATGGCTTCGTGATTCGATAATTTAAGTCGGAAAAAGAAATGTTTGTTTCTTGAATTTGTTGACATACGCGAGAGTTTTGAACGGTGTTCGCAGTGTGTATAAAAATGCGTAAGTGGGGCACTTTTTAAAGCACTATGAGGGATGTCGGGTGTGAGCAGTCTAACAGTGCAGTTTGAAAAAAAAAGTGTCGAGTTTTGCGAATAAAGTATTTGTTACAGAATTTGAATAAGTTCAGAAATAAGACCTAGCCAATAGTAAAGAAGTACAACGACCAGTTTTATACTAAACCTCAACTCTCACCTGCCAACAACAGTTTCAATAGCCTGAGTATAT
>JBCFXI010002324.1:0-25031 GCA_038496175.1 Ampulex compressa | reverse complement strand
TTCGGAAAGTAATTTCGTTTTTTCCCGTCAGAGGACTTAATTACGTTTTTTCGAAACCAACTTCACACTTAAGCCGCATAACCATTATATGTCTTGAGAGCTGATATTACAAGGCTTCTGTGTGAAAAAGTTCTATTAATTTTACACAGTAGTTTTTGGTTGGTGAAAAACGAAAAACACAACGAAATGACTTTCCGAACAACCCAATACAATGGTACGCTTCCTGAAAGGAAACGGATAGAACTTAGGAACTAATTTAATAATTGGTAACGTTCCTATCTCTTGGGGACTGACAAGAATTGGCACCTGTTACGCAGCTCCTCGAAATTTCGTTGGTATTAATATCTCCTAAAATACGATAATAGAATCATATCTACTGCCCGGCTGTCAGCAACATGTAATTCGTCTAACCGTTACGTCAACCGCTCTTGGAATTATAGATGCGTAACGTATTTACTATTCATCGCATTATATAATGTAAAGTAATAAAAACAGTGTAAGCGCTTAAGCACCATCGAATGCAAGATCGATTTGTTAAGGTCGTTTTGAAGGAAAACGCGATTATTCATCCGCTACCTTCACATTCCTCGTTCCTGTCTTCAAAATTTCTTTTATTTCTAATATTGTATTACAAATAGAGCTGCACACGCCCTACAATGTCCATTTGTCAGGAGCGCCGCGTTCGTTTCATACAATTTTCTATACCCGTTTCGTAATATTTAATCGTATACGTTCGATATGAGCAATACGGCCAACGTTGCGTCTCCCGTTACTACATAAGTACAAAAAACAAAGATAGGAGCGAGTCAAGAGGTTGCGTAAAAAGCGGAGAAAAATTTGACAAAGCCACGTCCCGAAATTTGCCCTCGGTTAAGCGACATAGCAAATTCGAGGTACCATCGTGACGTGGGAACGGGATAAGGGACCATGCAAAATCCGCGGATGTTGGCGAATGGAGAGATACCATGGCGTAACGGATAGAAGGCTCGATTTCCACGTAGAAAATCCGGGTTAAAGCCCTGGTCAATATCGAAGAATAACCATCGATCGGTTATCGACACCCAATATGGGGTAGTTTGGAACTCGTATCACATCGGAAAGCTCGGGTTCGAATATCTCAAGGATCGATGCCAAAACTAAAAAGCTAGGATAAACCAAAAGGAAGGTCCGAGATTACCAGAGCGCTCGTAGTCCAGATCGATGGGAGCGGATACGATCGAAGTGGCGGTCGGTGTTAAAGAAACATTGGGCTTGAATACTCACGATCAATATCGAAAGTTAATACAAATTTCGTGGCTTCCGGAAACAGCGCGAGGTTACGAAACCGATCGGCACTCGTGTTCCAGGTTGACACGAACCACTCTAATGCCGCGGCAGGCATATTTTACCCGTGCCTGCATGGACGTAATAACGTCGCACCGGTGACGTAACGAGGCGACCACTGTGCACGCACGCACGACGTTCCGTACGCTTTATAAGTGCCACAATGGCCGCTCAGGGTTCGGCGAATAATCACGATGAACGTTGGTAGTCGCATCGCATCCGAGCCAGCGTTTTCCTTCAACATCGTCGGATCTATGGGACGGGAGAGAGGACTTTTTCCGACGTCGAGAATTTGCGGATCATCATATCCCGAGATTTGTCCGAACGTACCGATATAAGCCGCCATTTAAATCGGCGCTCTTGCGAGCCTCTCCGCAATTATGTAAGCAAAGCGGGTGGATTAAATAGTTGGGCGTACTTACAATTGCAAATAGGTAGAATCGTTCTTTTCTCGATCGATACGCGTATATCCGATAATGCTTTTTCTTAGTTCGCGATACCTGCCGACGATTTATGGTAAAATACGTCGACGAGCAAGGACGCACGATGACCGTAGATAAAAATTATTTGCGCGTAAAAAAATGCTCGTAAGAGATATCCGTGGCGATGGAAAGTTACGACAAGCCGTAGTATCGTGAGTGTAAAGAGAGGTCTAACGCGACATCCGTTTCTAAGGACGCGTAGGGTGACGATTCGACTTTGAGATTTGGCAGACGGACGTTGATTGGTCAGCGGAAGTTTAAGTATGTCCCTTACTGACGATGCTCGCAGTTTCCATCCGGCGTTTCTTTTAGTTTCACGTTTGCTTCCTTCCTCCCTTGTCCGACCAACGGCTCCGCCGAGATACCGGAGAACGTTACCACCGATGAGGAGAGAAAAGATACACCGTGTCTCGAGTGAGATACTCAGAAGTTAACGTTCAGCGCGTTTCAGCAGATAAGCAGCCGACGAGTACCAAGGGGGAGCTCGGGGAAGCAGAATCGTTGGGTTGAATATTACTCGGCGGGATTGTGGCACTACTCGATCTGTAACGTCCAAATGGATCGGGAGCGTTTCTAGACCGCACCGACGCTACTCGCACCGACGAAAAGCTTTCGATCCTTCTCGAGAACTTTTCGTCCGGGAGAATATCCCGAATAAACGATCCGAGCGATCGACTCTCTCGGCGCATCGAGACCATTCTACTCGGCGCGTTTAAACGGATATCTCGAAACACGCTTATCCCTCCTCTTGGAGATGCGTTTTTCGTGCTTGTCGGAAATGTTTTATCCGGAGAATCTGATCGTTTCGGGAAGCGCGTAGTTCTGAGTTGTGTCTTGAAAGAGGCAAATCGGGCAATGTCCCGTAGAAAAATAGAGGCGGAAGGAGGGTACTGTAGGAAAGACTCGTCTCTTTCCGGACTTGATTTGGTTTGGCGGTGAAACTCAATTTCCTGTTGCGCCGCGAGAAGACTTTAAAAACTCTTAGGAGGCACTGTACGGATTTCAAGATACCGGAAAGCGCTTTCGTCTTGTCTCGAAGCGAGCGGCTCTCGTAATTCCTAAGTAAATAACGACACCGAAAATACACACTGGCTCGTGTGGAGGACCTTAAGGTAACTCTACTTTCGGTTCATGGAATTCTTATGACTTTAAAGAGTCGCGGAGCAACCTGACAATTTACACCGCTCCACGGAGTGGTTAGTTTCTTTCATAAATGTACCTTACTGTATCGTAACGATACCGGGCAGCGCCAGCCCGTTCTTCGTACTTTTCGTTTTACGTACGTAACGATTTAAATCTGTGCTTCTGATCGATGCGACGGATTATTTTTTATTATCCAAATCGTTCGTCAGTTTTAATTCGTTCGAATTTCAGTATTTCTATGTTTGACATATTTCATTGAGAAAAAAAATGCATATCTTTAAGACCAGGCTAAAAAGTTGGAAGTGCACTTTGACTGGTGTAAACTGCAACGGTATAATCGATGCAGCCGACACCGCGGTATCGGCTGCTGTGGCAAAACCTCTAAAGCTATTGTATACACTTCACCGGTTGTACTTGATCTTTGGTCAACGCTGGCAAGTCGAACGAAAAGTCCTGCCACCCTGACGCTCGTAAACGAGAAAGTAAATAGCGCAAGGCAAGACCATGAAATTGCAAAAATCCAACCGCGATAGAATTGTCCGAAATCAAATGCACTGGACATTTTACGAATCCTTGGCAACGACAACGTACCCTTTGCACGCGGAAATTAACGTTTGGAGCATTTTTTTCTGGCGAAGCAGTTTGGCATAGGAATTATTTCTATTGCGCAACAGTGACCTCTGTTATTCCGCAAATGTCTTTTAAACCGACCATGCAAACGCGTATGTCGGGCTTCAAAACCTTTTATGCATGCGCAAATAATCGTCGAGCTATTAGCAAAAGTGGAACTGAAATTACAAAATTTCCCGATAGCGGACGATCGCATGACTCGTCAATATCGATGACACACTTTTCGTTTGCACAGTTATTAGCGACTGTGCGATCCTCGATACGTCGCTATCTAAATCGCCGAGCTGTCGTTCCGAACGAGAAGGAGGATATCAAAAAATTGTGTCCTGCGCGATAACCGCTATCTACCTCTCGAAACCTTTAATCGCCTTCCAGGAATAACGGACCCTCCAAACGTTTTATCCGGTTTGCAAAATTGCCTGGAAACATTAGACGACCGATCCCATGCCGATCGACGGTCAAAATAGTATCGTCTTATCGAGGTATCTTTCCAAGTTGTTTACAAGTTTCGCGTATCGATCGTTTTCGATGGTCCGAACGATCTTCACGAATCGATCGTCTTTAGAGATTTACGTAGGATCTCTTTTATTCCTGAAATACAGAAAGGATCCGCGCTTTCTCCGATATCGACGACGCGTAATTACTTCTATAAATTGATACCGTAAATCCACCTCTACCCGTGCAGCGCCTGCAACGTGATCGCAGGGTACGTAAGCGTACGTAAGCGGTGGTCGATTTGCGGTGCATAGGTAATTTCACTCTCTGTTCCGGTACCGTGAAATCGTAACAAGAGCACCGATTGATTTGAACCATGGACAAATAGCCTTCCCTTCCCTACAAATACCGCTCGCCTCGTTTTGCTCCAAGTGTCGCCTCCCTTTGCTTTTCTGACCGCGGAGAAAAACGAAAGTTTAACGCGCCGCTCGATCGAACGACAAAGAAAACCGCCGCGTTCTTTCGTCCTAAACAAAGATTTTCCCCGTTAACGCGTTAATCGAGGCATTTCCCAAGGACAAAACTCCGAGAGTAGATTCATCGGGCTCGTTTGTTCGTTGCGTAACTACGAATCGATGGATGTAAAGTATTACGAATGAGCAGCTCGATGAAATATGGAACGAGAAACGAAGCGAGATCCGATGATTACACGGTGAAAGCAAGGGGAATCAAAATTATCGACCCACCTCTTTGCGAGCGTGCTCGTTCATCTATTCCATCCTCGAATTTTCCATTATCGAGTATTCTCATTGTATTCATTTTTTATTCTGCTAATTAACTTCATTCACCGGATAAAGAGGAATTTTCGAGATAATTCCCCCTCCCTTGATTAACCGGTTAACGATTTATCATCGCCCTGGTAAATCTCCGATAATCACTCCGATCCTTTCTCCCTCCGCTTCGGCGAGGCAACGCTGGGAATAACGATGCCGTGGTAGGAAATTCCGTTTTCGTTGTCAGTTAAATTAACCCAATTAATTTGGCATCTGTGCTAGAGCGAACAACTGCCTAGTCGTTATTCCGTACTTTAGACGCCTACCCCTCGGTTGCAGCCCGCAGGTTCAATACCTCAGGCATCTCTTTATCCCGTTAGATTTTTTTGAAAATGCGCCACAATTCTAGTCATTTGTTGAAGTCACACTCGATCCAAGTTTCGCTCTTGGTATATATTTTTGTTTGAAATTTTGGATGAGAATAAAAATTGGTCAAACTCTAAACAGAGCCTGAAATAACGCCGTCCCAGCGTTTGGCAACAAATTTCGAGTCAAACGATCGGAATTCTTTGCGCGAAAGACTCTGGCTCGTAAGGTTTGTTTGAGTTTACAATCCTCCACGTGCGTATTTGTTTTAATCTGCTACGAAGTTTCTCTCTTGCGTCACCCCGTGCTTGACGAGCAACGAATATGCCAGGATCCGCTTGGATTGAATCGGCACGGCAAAAAGTATTCCAGGAAAAAATAAAAAGAGGGACGCACGGGAAAGAGGTCGAGGCTCCGAAAATTTCTTACGGCCATTATTCGGGCAAACTCAATTTTTTGTCGCGGTTACAACTTCGGTTTACAACTCGAACCTTACAGCGCGGCTAGGTAATTTTTAATCGTCTCGGTTCTTCCGATTCTTCTTCTCGTGGTAAATTACGTTTTTTTCCCTCGAAGAGCTCGGCAAAATTCGTGCAAACACAGTGCGCTCTTTACTCGGTGTCTCTTTTACCTTCTACAAGCTCTTCCTTCATTTATTACGTAATGAACTCGACGTTTCATATGTAAAAATATTAAAACCAGAGACGCAACCGAACGTATAATTCTAATTAATGGCATTGAGCGAGAAAAATCGAGAAACGAGAGTGAAGCAGAAGGCCTCAAAGTATATAATGGAGCACTGAGCTCGAGTTCGTATCCCAACGTAATTAACGCTTAGAAGCCCGCTCGTATTTAAATCCTACTACCGTGGTAGCTAACGAGCGTGTTAAATGTAGGATCCCCAGGTAACCCCTATGATAACGAACCAGGTAGGTCACAATGCGCGAAAACGAAAGCACCAAAGAGTCGTATAATAATTCGGTATTTCGACGAAACTATGCAACAAATCGAAAGCCAAACTCCGCACTGTTTTTCATCGGATCTATGGATCGCTTGGATCGTTGGTAACGTTTCCTCGTCCGTATCCGTGGGGCGCTGCACGACTATCGCGCCAAGTCGATTGCGCAACCGAATTGGTTTACGAAGACCTTGATTACGCCCGTTCTATGTACGCGTGCTTTGTTTCCATCGAAAATTTGTTAAACGCACATCAACACCCTCCATAACTTGCTTCGGCAAAACTTGAACCAAAGTTAAAATATGGAGCAAAAGGAGGATCAAGAATCCTCTTTACGATCCGTGCAATCGCCACTAGAATTTCACAAAGATTTTCGCATGGCCACAGTCCAAGTAGCTGGAACGTAAGTCGAAGCGCTGCAGGTGTTGCAGCGAAATGGTTATAACTTGGAACACGGAGTTAGCGTAAGGTCAAAGTACAAAGATCGGCTTAACTGGCTCGAAGCAACACGCGTACGTCCGCCGTGCGTATAATAGCGTAGCAGAATGGCGCGAGTTGTAAGCAATGCTTCTTTCCCTAGTCGCGACGATCAGCCTCGCGTGGCATTCCGCGCGCGTACTCGTCGTACGACAGCGCAAGTGTAATTATTTTCGCTTAGATTTGCCGCCATGGCCTATTTATAACGATCCGCGCCTCGGAAGAGAGATAAATGTAATCAATGCCACTCCTATCGAGCGTTGAGTCTTTTTTAATCGTACCTTTCCTTTAGCGAGCGATCAGGGTCGAACGCTTCAAACGACAAAAGTATTAAGCGTAATTCCGATTAAGCGACACTTTTCTTGGATAACCTTTCGATAAGTTGCAGGCGCCAGCGATATTTGTATCGACGATTAAATACGAGATATTATAAAATTATACGATATTTATCATCGGCGCAGCTGTGGAAATCACAGTTTGTTTCGACTACGGATTATCGAAACTCGTAACGCGCAGCAATCGTTAGAATTTATCGAGGATGAAATATTGCGATCGGATTGACGAAGGGATTTCGAAATTTTGTAATATATACGCACTGAAACAACTTTGTTATAAGCGTTGGTGCATATTCAAAAGCGCACGAATCATTTTCTCCGACGATATCGGCCAGGTTAAAATTGCATCGGTTATCTTGGCCGATATTCCAAATAAGCATACCGCGTGGCCTTCGTCGGAAAAAATGCAAAAGACCCTCAGTGGTATATCGATATACCGCACCGTTATTGTTCAAGATAAGAGTGCACCGCGACTTTTATCGTTTACCACCTGACATGCCGACTTTTACAACGAAAATGATACCGACGAACGTCGTACGTGTATCGCCGATCGCACGCCACGTTGGTTAAATGATCCTAGCTAAGTTCGACCTTCGAACATTATCTATCGATAGCACGGCTGTATTTTACCATACAACAAACGTACATTTATCAGGACCAACAATTAGCCGTACCTCGAGACTTCTTATGAAGTAAGGCGCACTTTCTTTTTGAACAAAATAAAACTGCCGGCGAAGAGTAACGTTTCTTTTATTTAGGTTATGGAATACAATTTTCAAAAGATTCTTGCACGCGTCTTGTCGAGCTTTGGTGCAATCAAAGATCGACGATGCGTTGGAGACGTATCGGCACAGTGAGTAGAGAGTATGACGAAAAATATATGCCAACATAGACGTAGCGCGCACCAGTACGTTTTCTTCGTTCTTTTACTCGTTTTCATCGACAAGCGTCAACGACAAGCGCACAATGGTCAGCTTTGCGAAACAACGGACCATTCGACAAATATCAATAATTTCCGAAGCACCGTGGGCATATCCCTTTGCCGTGGGCGTGATGCAGAAACGATATTTCAAAGGGTATTTATGGAAAGGCGCCCTGATAGATTATGTTAATCCTGTTCGCACATTATATATATTTATTTATTATTATTATTCATACGTATGTATATATATAAATATTTATTTATTCACGAAACGAACCCTATCGCGTATAAAATACAAGCGCAACATATACATAATGATATGCGAGGTGGAAAAAGAGAAGACCGAGCGGGTAATTTGAATTATCGAAACTCTGGTGTATTATTATTCAATCGTATACAAACTATGAGAGCAGTTTGTTTCTCGAATCACGCGAATTTCAGGAACGGTTCGAACGAATAGCAGATTTACGTCCATTCGTCACGCGTAGAATCTCATATTTCAAATCTTGCGGGCAAGCATGAGCGAAAAATGCATCAGAGTAAGCGGCCGTTGATCACGCTAAAACTTTGTAGCGCAACGAGTTAAATTCTGTCCGATTAAAGTCACGGCAAAAAATAAGAACGGCTCCTTATGCGATAAAGGACCCTCGTATGTCGTTGATGCAGCATGGAAAAGAAAAACCGATCGTTATGCACGCTCTTCCCTGCAAATAGCCCGCAAATCGTACGCAATCTGCGATTTAGAGAAACGTCAAGCCCGGCAAATTCAGGCCGTGGAAGGACCGAAAAATCTTTCCACGGCGGTCGGAGACGATTTGCATTCGTGCAAATAACGATAGCGACGTTGATGGAATACGGCTTTGGACCGTGCTGCCTCTGAGGAAGAACCTGTTCCTTTCCGTAAAAATAAGACCTTCTGTTTGACGGTGATAGCAACGTTCGCTGATTTAAATTTGCAAAAGTCCCAGTGTCAAAGTGCAGAGCGTGGAAACTCGCAGCAGGAATGGTGCACAAGAAACGACGCTCGCTTTTATTGTTTAGGCCTCATTTGAATGGAAAAAAAAAACGCGAGTGAAACCTTTGACTCGTATGCGCGCATTTATTCTACCAATCTCAGCGAGCTCCGTGCCTCGGCTTCGAGTTTCGCACGTTCCCGCTAATCATCGATAATATTTCGCTGTGCCACCGAAGACTGACTTTTCGAAGAAACAAAAATACCGAAGACAAATTGGGTTATACGGTTGAATCAACGATATAACAGTGGCTATCGCACAGTCTAATCTCAGACCATATCGAAATCTAATACTCGTTAAGAAGCGCCTATCTGTAAGCGTTTAAAAACTTCTTACGCCGAGTAGAGGATTATGGGTTCAAACGATATTCAGTTTTGCTCCATAAGCGGATCGAACATTGCCTATCGCATAGATCTGTTTTCAGCACACGTGTAGATATACGTCAACTTAATCGCACACGCGCACACACACGATCTATATGCGGCTAGTTTTCTTGGATATATACGCGCGATACCTTCGACTCCTTTCAAAGTACCTCTCAAAGATTAAACTCGCTTCTTCGTCTATCAACGAACACTTTATAATCTATGATAAAAAAGAAAGGAAAAAAAAACATCGAGATGCCGTTGACGAATTTCTTTATACTCCAATTTTACCCTCACTCCCAGTTTTTTTCAAACATAACTTATACTCCAGGCTTAAAATCCACCTAACCTAATAATCTCCAAAGTAATAAACATTCGATACAAAATACCAAATAAGTACGCGAAGAAAAATATTAAACCGTAAGCATGGACAATCCTCTCTCAAAAACCTACTACAATGCGATTCCTATCGTAGATACCCAACAAAAATGTTCAAAGCACTTTTCAAGATCAACGGAGTATGCCGGCAAAAAAAAAAGACGAACAATATCGATAAAATAATTCCGTCGCTTACTTCGTCAAGATCTTCTCCTCGATCGACGCTCCTCCCGCGAGTTTTCTCCGCATGGCTCGCAATCGACGATGACACGCGACACCCCGGTCGAGGGGCCTAAGGCACGCTTGGAGAATTCCACGGCAAAACTGCCGGTCGACACGTCCACGTTCGAGCGTCGAGCAGCGACTGTGCGTTCGAGGCTTCTCCATCTGGTACCGCCGGGCAAAACCTCCTGGAGGGGTGTGTACGCACCCGAGGAGCCGCGTTCTACACTCCTGACACGCATACCACGAGACGCACACCAAGGCTCCTCCAATGTCGGCCCACCGTACGCCGCGTGTATCTTCGTGTGCGTACGGTACACGATATCGCGGTATCGTTGCGATACGTTCATGGATCCAGAAGTTTTCGGACACTCGCGCCTTTTTAGATATACGAAGGAAACGTGTTAGGGGCTTTCTTCGACGGGCTGTTTTGCAGAATAGTACGCTGTCGTTCGACGCATCGGGGTATAATTGTCAAGGGAATGGTATTAACGAAAGTACGTATCGAATAGGTATAGATAAATCGTACGTATGCTTATATGCAGCAGCGGTTGCCGTGTGCACGGTGTGTATGATAAAATAAAATTGTGTACGTGCGCGTACACGTTTATGTTCGTGCATCGCTGCATTCATACTTCAATGGTCGAATACCGCATCGCGTATTTGCCCTTATATTCGTGTGCAGTTGCGTGCGTACATCGATACCTGAGTGCGGTATCGCGTATAATTCCGTGCGATGCGTCGCACGCGCATTCGCGCGTCATTGTGACACTTATACGCGTAAACCGAAGAACGCACACGTCGAGCTTCCAAGGTACATGGAGGTACAGAGCGATGGTGACAATGTACACGGCAATAGCTATGCGCAGCGATAGAGGCTCCCGATAAACACCCTGGACGTGGCCATTAGCCGAAGAAAGTGCCAGTCGGGAAATTACTCCGGCTCGATTGATATTCAATTTAATGCCCTTCAAAGGCGTACCCTGTCGTGAAAAAATTTTCTTAATGGATGAAAGATCCAGAGCAAACGTGCTAAAAGCGCGTTACGTTAATCGATAAATTAGGCTACTGTAATATTCCATTTGCTTCTTACGCATTTTCGTATGAGCAATACATACGTAATATTTCTAGAAAAACTAAGATTATTTTATACGGACTAGGGAAGCTTGGAGATATAACCGAAGGATGATTATCGTAACGGAGTGAAATGCATAAAACGCGGAAGATCGATTTCACACGAGTAATAACGACGTATCGTGGCAATCGAGCGGCTTGTCATTTTACCAATTTATTCCACGAATTCTCGATATTAGGAGGCACACCGCTTCCTAAATGCGCACACGTATCGGCTCGTACAGGTCTATTAGCTCCAGGCTATGACGAACCTAAGTGCATCCCATAGGTAGCCGATCGCATATTGTTTCCTTCAAATACACGAGCGTATACAACTACACGCTCTCTCTCTCTCTCTCTCTCTCTCTCTCTCTCTATCTATCTATCTATCTATCTATCTATCTATTTATCTATCTATTTATCTATCTATCTATCTATCTATCTATCCATCTATCTATCTATCTATCTATCTATCTATCTATCTATCCATCCATCCATCCATCTATCTATCTATCTATCCATCTATCTATCTCACTCTCCTACGCACGAGGATAAGGGTAAAGCATCGTGAGTCGACGATGCACAGGTCGGTAATGCACTCCAAAATGCAAGGTAAAAAATACGCCTCTCGGCAGTTTTACATTTCGACGCAGTCGCGACTCGTCAATGTCAGCGGAAAAAAATGTGGACGGAGATAATGCTGAGAAGGCTGAGCTCCGAGTTGTTCATACATTTTCGATGGCCACGTACACTGGCGCGTATAACGGTGACTTGCGTATATTCGCGAGTGATGCAAGCCAACGCGCGAAGGTTTCGATGTTTCCATCATTTTTCCGCGTTCGTCGTGTTTTTCATGAACTCGAGAAGTAGCATCAAAGTTCAAGAAGATGACACTCCCAGCCGTAATTAACCGCTTTTTTCGTACGTATCTCAGTGAAAATAACCAAATTCAAGACCACGAACGAGACCGTAGTAGCTACCGCTCATCGATCATAGATTCGATCGGTCTCCAAACTAAGAAATACAAGGATATCCTCGGTGACACGGTGCATCCGCTGAATCCCCATATAGGTCGACGCAGCGGTCAAATCCCTAACCCGCATTGGTGTTTATGCAGCACCGATCTCCGCGATAAGATAATCCGATCGACGTGAAATATCGATGCAGTTTCGAAGCGAAATAAATAAAATAATTTGCGAAATAAATAAAATAATTTTGCCATCAGTTTTACGAGAGACGCGGGGAAGCGGGGAAGACGTGGAAAAGATTTCTTGAAGAAACAGCGCAGAAGCTAGACGACGAACAGTTCAGGCCGGTCATGAATAATGTAATTAGGCTAGCAGGCACCACCTTTTTCGCCGTGACACGTTCGCGTACGAATGTACGACGCGTCGCTCTTAACGACAGGACATTTTTATCGGCCCCCATGCCGACCGATGCTGCGGGCGCAGCTGAAGGAAATGAGAGTGAAAAAGGTACGTTACCGGCGACGTTATGGTAATCGCAGGATTGTCCTCGCCGGGCTCTCCTCTTTTCTCTTCCTGCCCCGCGCCCCACCCACCAGGAATTTCTCTTTCGGCGGAAATGTCTCTGTCGAAAGGAAGGCGACCTTAACGGGGTCTCGGCCAGGCTTCGACGTGGATCGAGCCTTTCTTTCCTCCGACGCCCTTTTCAAGCATCGCGACGAGGCACCTTCTCTGATTCGTACGCTTTCCAATAAACTCCAACGTTTCGATCCGTAACGATTACCCTATCGTCCGTAAGGCCCTAAGCTCGAAACTGACTTTGTAGAACGACTTTCTTGCTTGGATAAATACTTTCGAGTCGAGTAATTGTCGAGTGTATGTCCTCCGGGAGAAATTCTATATCGGTCGACGGTTATAACACTAGAGACGTAAGCGCGACAAGCTCGATCAACCTGCATTTATAGTCATTATATAAGGGTAGTCATAGCCACTATCAAACGGCGGGACTGAGCATCCCCGAGTTTCAGCCTATCGTGCCGTAATGCGTTATCGGAGGAGGTCAAACCGTGTTGCGCCATCCTTTTCCGGGGGATCGATTCGTGTCGCGTTTACGTACCCCTTATTGGGCATATGGAACGTCGAAAACGACCATTAGATTCCGTTTCCAACGATGTAAGTCGAAAAATCGGTAATATATTCCGCGTCATCGGCTGGTTTCGCAACTTGTGCATTAGCACGATAACTAAATTCGCGGTAGCCGATAAATGCCTGCCCAGATACGATTACTAATTACCGCTTTAAAATAGAGAGAGACAGAGAGAGAGAGAGAGAGAGAGAGAGAGAGAGAGAGAGAGAGAAAGCTAATTTGACGCTGCTACGGCCTTTGTCGCCGATGGCTTCGATGCCTAAGAAAGGCGCCCATGGGGTAATAAGAACGTCGATCATTTTCACCGTTTAACCGATAAGCGGCGCAACGAGTAACTTTCGATACTTTAAGTACGCTTGCATTCAAGGACGCGGTCGAGCCGATGCACCTACTCATCGCCGATCGGAGTGAGTCACGGCGGTGCAGTAGTAGCGCGACAACTCGAGCATTTCTCGATTACCAAGCCTCCAATTTTGTTGGATTACCGATGCGCCTCGAGGCTCGATATATCGAGTATTCAAAATGATAAGGAATATTTTGCGGATAATGATGCTCGACGGACTTCGCTACAAATACTTTCGGCTATTTTTCACCTCGAAACACTCTCCTCTATAAAAAAAAAATAATCCCCCATAATACAATCGTTTATTCGAGGAATTACAGTGTACAAATATTCTCAGATCACAACGAACCGATACAAAAATATTATCGAGCACTATAAGAAGTAGAAAGAGGAAAGGGACGTGTCGGAAAAGGTGTTCGGGATCGACTATCCCTTCCTCCGGTTTTCGGCCCAAGTTTTACGATCGGAAAGGCCTAACGGTGGGCACGAAGGTTTTAACACTTTATTACTTATTAAAAGTCGGGGCACCGGAGGTCGGCCGGTGTCGACCACATCCGGTGCGGAGCCTCGTGGATCGCACAATGTCCCTTGATGAGCCGTCAGGCGCACACTTGTCGGCCGTGGGCCGCGCGGCCCGAGGAGAGGCACGCTTAATTCAAACACGGCGGAGGAGCCACAAAAGGTGAGAACGTGGAATATTTTTCCTTCGCTTCCATTTTCCCCCGAAAAAATTCGGAAATGGAGGGAAGACGATGAGGGCCGATCCTTTGTTGGCTCAAGATATGAAGTAGAATGCGAGAGCTACGCTTATCGCCTTATCTCGCATTCCTAGCGAACGCTCCTACCAGAGTACACAGCGTGCCTCCAAAACGACTTTTTCGTCTCTTCTTACCGGCCAAGATCCTGGCCTCTCGCCTCGGAAAACTTCGCACCGTTTTTGTGAAAGGTGCGGCTTTATCGACGACCATCGGCATCGGGATGTTTATATTCGTATAAATAGCCCATGGATGCTTCGATGTGCGGCATCGCTGCTGTTGTGACGCTGTTCTTGATTTTACAGCTTCTAGTATCGGACCATTAAGTGTACGTATTTTAAGCACTCTTGAAATTCATTTTCATTTATCCAAGCCGATTGATAGTGCGTGTCGAAACGAATTCATGATTTTTTTTTCTTATCGTAACGTGGATTGTCGTCGAACGATCGGCAGCTTCTTCGTGGCACAGGCTCGTCCATCTCTGGCGTATAGGCGCTTACGTCACTTTCGAAACTTAATAACTCACCACTGCAAGCAATTTAATGACACTCGATCGTGGGTTATTATTGCGATGACCTAACAATGAGTTATCGTCTTTGAAACGATGAAGGAGTGGGGGTGCGCAACAGCCGAGGCTAGATGGTTTGTGGGTCGTGCAACCGCAATCCACTCCTAAGGTGTACTTCGATTTTTCTTTCGTCCATTTCTCTAGGATACAAATGTGGAATGTTTTTATCCAAATTGAAATTTCCTCTCGTTTTTCCAGAATTTTTACCATAAGTATTTTTGTAACGAGCGAATCATTTATTAATTAATTGTGGAGACGAGCTTGCATTCTTTGAAAGCGTACCAGCTTGGATACGCGTCGTCGAAACCTCTATGATTTTCTTGGCGCGCGATGTAATTTTATTTTCTCTTAAAATTACCGCGAAACGAAACAAGATATTTTTTTGGCTACAGAAGGTCGACGGTAGTTGAAAATTAATACTTACTCTACCCGTGAGGTTGCCACATGCTACAGGCAATATCTCTACGAATCTGCTGCCAGGAACGAGAAACTTTACGTACGACGCTCTTGCATGTCGCACTGAGTACGGGTAATGAATAAAGAGCTTTGATTACATCCCATCCTCAATAAATAGAGGGCTGCACTTAGGAGTTTGCTCGAAGATACGCAGCAGAATGTAATTTGATAAATTACGATAACTACATTAAGCTGGGTAAAGCAACATTTCTACCAAGAAATACTTAGCACCAAGGCGTAACGATTTTTAAACGAATTTTATTCCCCTTACGCGTGTAAGGGATCGAATTAAAAGCGTATTCGAAAGCGATACTGCCGTTGCACTTGGAGATCAAATACTCGATTTTCTACGGTCGTTCCCTTGAACCAACGATTAGAAATGATGGTTTGACACATTCGTGCGCGCCGCGCCAGCTGCGACTCGACATACGAATCGAGCTAGAAGAGTAAATCGGCCGTGCACGATCGGTACGTGACTCACAATTTGTTTATAATCCCTCGCAGACTTTGCTGACATACGTGCGTCGAGTAACGCCATAAGACCTTTATGCTTTCTCTCGTAAGCGCAAGATCGAAATATTTCTACACGTGTAGAAAGACAATAGCGGATGACGAACGAGGTTGCATATCTTTAAGGAGCATTTTTTAATGGCAGGTTCGATGTTCTTCAGAGTTATTTCTCCATAGCGCGCGGATAATCGTAGATGATTTCGTACAATAAAATAGTAAGCATTAATTTCACGATGTACTCACCGAGTCCTTCGGTTTGGCGTTAAACTCTACCACGGCTTTCTGCAGTTCGCAGTTTTGTCGGCGCAGAAGAGAAATCTAAAAAATAAAGTTATATTTCAATCAGATTCGGCGAATATATATTCACGTTATTTCAGATGGTAAATGTTTTTCGCTCGCAACGAGAGAGAAATTTCGGGGGATAAAATTATCGAATATTAATACGAAACGTTCCAAAACGGCGAAGAAAACGAATCACGGCTTTAGGCATTGGTAAATTGAATATCCACCATAAACGGATCGTCGGGAAAAAATTCACGCTTTATCTTCAAGAGTAATAGACCTTCGTTCTCGTCAGGCAGAGAAATTTCGTGAGGTGGAACGATTAAAAATACCGAATTTTCCGCGATAATGCGACGTTAGTACAAAATATTTCGACACGGCTAAAAATCGGGACTCGTGGAGGAGCGAGGGAATACGAAAAAAGGTGTCGAGGGGCTGCGGTAATCGGACCACGGACTTAAATATTGGTAACCATAATCAGAAGGAAGTCCGGTGGTGCGCTGTGGGTATAGGGACCGCGCGATGCGCGTTCTGTTTGCCTTCCTTATCTCAGGTTTGCGCTGCGATAACCGCCCTCCCTTCTCTGCGCCATCTTGTCCGGCCACCGTCGCCCCTTAACCCATTTGCATCCACGGCTTAATGCCGACCACGCGTATCCAATGCCAACCAAACTCGATCGTTACGTTAACCCGTTAACCGCGCTTCAACCAGATAACCATTCCTGCAAAAGCCTTTTTCGTGAACTCATTAAATCTCCGTATATATTCTTTGGAAACTAATACTTATTGGCCGAATATCATTACGTGCTTCGATCAATACTTTAATTTGGATAACAATTTTTTATTTTTACATAAATATTCGTATAAGGATATTTTATTAGTTATATATACTCATCTAAATAACGTTGAATATCAACCATTTATTTTACACCGTACTCGGAAGTTATCGGTCAAAATATGAACCTAGTAGATACAAACGTTCGTTAGAGGGGTTGCATGGAGTGTTTGATAAGGGAATCCTGGCGGTTAAACCGTAGGAGGATCGGTTGCGCCCGTACGAGGAAGGCTCGGTTTGCAGAGGAGCGTGATCCATCGGCAACGACGAAGATTAAGGCTATGAGAAGCTCCAGGTGCGAATCAACGGAACGCTGTCCTCGATCGCTGCACTCGATCCTTATCGAGATGCGCACGTGATGCGCTCCACGTGATTTGCCTTCCGGGAATTTAGCGTTAATACCGCGTGGGTATCAAATCGGGCACGTTCGTAACAGCATTGGACAACGCCCCGAAGTTTCGATGAATTCATCAGTTTTTCTCGCTGCGCGATTCGTGTTTTGCCAAAGGGAAATTGTTTCACGGTGAACAAGTCTCGTGGACGACGGCAAACGTTCGCTCCGTTATCGGAAAATCGGGTACACATATTTTTCTCTCGCTGTTTGCTACTGGCTACGTACCGGAACAAGCTTCGTTCTATATGCAGAACTTCGTACAGCATTCAGAACTATATTTATCCTCGTTATGCAAACGTTGATCTTTTAAGAATCGCGAAAACATCGTATCTTTCGCGGAGGCAAGTTTTATTCCGTCGTTGGACTTTGTTCTAAAATAGGATTTTTTATTGCTTATTAGAAATATTCGGTTTTCTCGATAATCAGCCTGGTGAATGTTGTATTGTACGTCGCTGTGTTTATGTAGGCTATTAAGTCAGACTATTATCGCGTATCAACGACGATGTTTCAAAATATCGTGTAAAGCAAACGCGTTATCCGCGCTCCGATTCATAACAAAATAAGATCTATACCAACCGATAAGGAAAACATTACTTTCCGAATATAAGAATGACGAATGCGTGAAATGCACCGATGTGATACGGATCGACCGAGAGATTATGAGAGTAATGTCTTTTCGTATAAAAATATATCTCATCGAAAACCCTAATGATTTTCCTAGCGTTACAAGTTTTCTTCGTGCATCATTTTTCCGCGACTATCGCCTCGTAAAAAATCCCGTACATACTTTCTCGATCTCGATTATGGCCAATGTCGAAAGCGTCGTCGTACAAAGTATCGAGCGGCGAAATTCTGGCCTCGCGTCGACAATGCAGGCCAAAGGCTTTGATATCGCTATCTATCGGTTTTGCGGAACAAACGGTGAAGAGCGTGGCCCTCGTTGCACGGCGACAAAAGCGCCTGGCGCACGCCTCTCGGCCTCCTCTTATACGCTTCCACAAATTGTCCGCGATAACAAACCGGAACGACACGACCGTGCAGGACTTCAACGACCTCCCTGGAGAACTATTTTTGAGCTGTAGAACAATTGCTCCTTCGAAGGTTGTCGCGAAACGGGGAGGAGAAACGGTCGATTAATTCGAAGGGATTTTGTTTCGAGAAGTTTTCGAAAAGATGCGCAGACAGAATTTTTCTGCCCTCTTCCCTCTGATAGATCGATAATTCGTGGGGTACGAAAAACGGTCGATATCGTTCCTTGCAGGCTGCGGCAAGGATTCGAGCTTACGCTACGTTATGGCAGATAAGGTAAACGTTGTTTGCTCTACACTCGGTCACGATTATTAGGGAAAGCAACATCTGTTAAAATAATTTCTAATCACGAGCCTCCCCTTGTTGAAGCGCCCGACACCTGCATGTGCTTTGGACAACGGGATGTGTTCGTTTGGTGTTCGATTTGAAAGTTTATTAGTACTTTTATTTTATAATCTCCTAACAGCATGACAAATGCAAATAAATCTATGAAAAAAATGTATCATTGATGATATATTCGACTACTAAAGTAGACAAGGATGCGTAGATATATATAATTATGTGCTGTACTCACTTCTGCGTCCTTAGAGTTGAGCAACTCTTGTAACTGAACGCATCTCTCGTTCGCCTCGTTTAGCATCCTCGTTCGCTCGTCTAAATACGCAATAGTTTGGGCGTTAATGTAAAATAATTAAACTAAAATGATAAAATTAATTAGACTAAAATAAGTAAAATTAATTACACTAAAGGTTTAATTTTGTTTTGGTCTGTGGGAGAAATTTTGTAGCATTTGAATTTACCGCCCTCGAGTGGATATTTACCATTCAATCGGTAAAACAGCACTTTATATTGACATTCGTAAGTAAAACTGCCACGTTACTCTAAAAGATTATTTATTGTGTCATTGCTAAAATCAAGGATTACGCACCCATTTCATCCACGATGCCCTCGGAGAGGACTTCCTTCGTGAAACTCGTTATTTGTCCCTTTAAATTCGACAAGCTCGAGAGCCCGTCACCGAACCACGCCATTTTACACGTCAACAATTGCCGTTTAACGTATCCCACAAGGTATATTTGAGCACCGACCTTTGACGTCACGTATACAGCATATTGTGAGAAAATCACACCCGTAGACGGCACAAGATTTGCAAAACTGTACTAAGAGGAACACGTAATAACCTATACAAAATACACAACCCCAGTTCTACAGGGGTGACAACATGAGGTCGAATAACACTAAGTTTATAGTATCTTTTTTTACCTACCGGTTATAATACCGTACGATGATAAATAAGTATGATGTGCTTGAATTTATGATGATTTTTTATCGCAGGACTATTATTTTATATTTTTATTTTTTGTTATGTGAAGGTTCGCAAAATATTATTTTGTAATAAACATTAATTTATTTTATAATCTGTTGTATCAACGGATTATTCCACAATGTATTATTATTCCTTCAGAGGGTGTATCATTAGGACGATAAATGCTCTTTAATAAAAATACAATAATAAATTATGTTTAAGTGATTAGTTATTTGTTCTATTTTCATTCAAATTATTTCTTTTTAATTTACTAAATATATTTCAGTATGTAAGATACCTTCAAGGTTATGATTAAGTTAAGAAATACAATACAAAATGTTTAGTGTTGTTTTTTCGTATAAAAAGTTACACAATACCATAAATAATATCATTTTGCATTAAAAAATCTTTCTTTTTAATCTTCTTGGATTTAACAGATGTCTCTTCGTTGATTGTCGATTACTGCTCATTTTTAACACTAACTGGAAAACTTTTCTTGCTTAATCATACAAGAAAGTTTGTGTCATGTAAATATGTATTGTTACGGAAAGAGTTATAAAATACAATTAAAAGCTCTCATTTACTATCTGCCTCAAATACAAAACGATTAATATATAATATAAATGAAAAGTAAAAGCTTTTCGTGGAAGCCCATATTTCAAGAAAAAATTGTTGCCAATCTAGTCGACAGATGGCTCCAATGGTTACGTGTTACTCACAAGCAAAAGTTAAATTATAAATCTAGAAATGTTTTACAAAAAATTGAACATTTGCAATACTCAGATTTGTTTATATCCATATTAGAATCAAACATTTTTTGTAAGCAGGGAAAAGGTGACTGCCCCGTTATTCGATGTCAAAAAGATGTAGTACTTTTTGATCATAATATATTTATTTCATAAGTACTATTTCTTGTTACGCATTCTCTTGAAATAGTCTTTGTCAAAAATTATAATAACAATAATTTCTGTAACACAATTTTCATTAAGAATTTTAAAGCGTGATTTATTTCAACAATCAGAAGATAATCCAAGAAGAGGCCGAAGAGATTTTGTTAGTTCTACATGTTACATGAAAAAATGTATGACATTATTTATTGTATTGTAACATATGTACATACGTCCAATAAGTTGCATTATCGAAATTTAGTTATTTATGATTATAATAAATGTATCATTGATATTCAAACATTGTTAGTAAAGTACCACTGCACATCTAGGTTGAAATATTTTTAATTGATGTTGCTTTTGAAAAGTTAAATATCGATCAAATATGCTTACATTTAAACACAAAGTTTCACGCAGGATTAGATGATGCACGTTCAACTTGTACTTAATCTTCATAAAAAGTATCTCTAAAACAATTAATATTGAAATAATATTTCAACTTCTTTTACAATGGGATCAGTTCTTTAGCAAAATCGAAAGACAATATTTTTATTAGGAATTACGCTTTATGTATGACCATAATATTGCTTTACGTATACATGCATTCACTCAATGATTACAAAATGTACATTATTTTTCTCTTCTGCAATTATAATTTTTTTTTGTTTCTAAGAAAATAAAATCCTTTAATTTTTGTTAGTCTACAGTTATACTCTCCCTTTCTCTTTCACGTAAAAAAATTTTATAGAGGAGAAAGAACCCCCTTTCACGTAACCCCCTTTTTTAAGCCCTGCCGGCTGCTGGCACCTGGACCCAAAACCGTTCACCCTTCCTGCTTTTTAGATCCTTTTTCCAAGTCCGCTTCACCAATTGAAGGATTTCACCCCTGTACGACGGCTCGAAGGGTTGTTTTAAATAATAATAATATCCTAACCCTGATCGTAACCGAACGCTCTCCGAACTTCAGTATGAGATCAGTAGCCGCCGCGTACTTCTCGTCTCGTGAATTTTATTCGTTGTACTCCTATTTTGTTTAATCATCGTTTATTGTCATTTAGTACTATTTAAGAGAACATGTTATTAATACAAATAATATGTTAGATATTAATCGTTCAATTGCAATACTTTCTTGTGTTCATATGTGTGTAAATTGATACAAAAAATTCCAGAAAAAGGAGGTTTCTAAAATAAGTGTTTCAGTGATTTGCAAGATATAATATCTTTAAATAACCTATATCGTATTCCAAAGATTCGTGAGTATTAGTTTCGTGTATGACCAACTTCGATATGTTACCCTCGAATTTTTCTGATTTTTTCAACATTCCCTTTATGAATAGAAGCATTATTAACAGCAATATTAAAAATATCAGACTATATATTTAATTATGTCCAACAAGCGTATTTCATGTAAAAAATATATCTCAAAAATATTAAAAAAATCAAGATGTTCCGTCACGATATTCATTACTAAAATCGTCGCATGTCAGCAGTGCAATTTGCAACAAACATGTTGTTGGCGCGTCATGTCGTCACGTTTTTCGAGTCGTAATTTTTGCTCGATCCATTACCTAGCTTACCGAAGATGCACATATGACGATAGAAAAAAAAGAGTGACACGTTAGATTTTAAAAAAGCAGCGGGTTTTCTATACGCGGCAGCAAGAAAGAGGGTTAGCCGGATTTTTAGGGGTAGGTTTTTACCCCTAACCGTGTCATCCCCATTCAACGCAGCGGTCCCTTAAAATTGCGTAACCGTGAGTTCACGAAAAACTCAGAAATAATACCGGCCTAACAATAAATTTAACGAATCTCTTGTTTTCCGTAATTCTTTTAGCGTTGAAAGAATTTGATAATAATTTTCATAACGTGCAAATGGTTTAAGCTTTAACATTATACATAATTTTTAGGTACATTTATAATTCTCATTTATCGTAGCTGCACGCAATACACGCAAGACTGGAAAGAGAATCAAATAAAAATAAAAAATCGAAGAACATGCTTCTATATAATGTCGGACGATTTTTATACAAGTACAGATATATAAATCGGAAGAAAGGTAATGATTTATAATCGAAAATTTGAAAATCGTCACAAGAAAAGAATTTTTTCTACCATAACTAATAGAGGCAATCTCTAGTAAGAAAGAAAGAGTAAAGACGTCCAAAATTCATAATTAATTTCATTGTCTATCAGGTCAATCCCAGAGTCTTGGTATCTGCTTGCAGGCATTATGGTCCTTTTTTTACGAGTATATTAGCTTCCGTTTCTTTCTCTACACCCCATAGGGTCACATTAAAGCGCAGATTTCCGCGCATCGGCGCTTATTGTTGACCGTTCAGCCACCTTTTGATTCACGTTCTACTTTCCCGAAAAAAAGTATAGCGAATCAGATCAAAGCAGTTATGATGTAGACTATTTTGTACGTAAAAATATTGATCTTGCGTAAGAGGACGCTAATACATTATACGGTATAGCAACAATTATTTACGATAAACAATTTAGAATAATTAAAGATCAATATATGGAATACATGTTAATTGTACTTTGATATTAATACAGTTTTTATTATTTTTGAATCATATTCTAATGATATTTGATGCTCTACAAAGTTAATGTAGCATAACGTTAAATAAGTTTTCAAGAAATTTCTTTTACGAGTTAATTAGATATGAGCTTCTAACCATTATGAGCCGTATTGGTTTTTTTGTAAAGGTTTCCTTTCTTTCTTCAAAAGGATAAAAGTCGCGTTAGCCGTGATTCTTCGCTCCTCTGAACATGTTACCAATAATCACGTTGTTCCGGAATGTGGTTGGAATATTTATTTTCATCGCTAAATGCTGACTAATCCACCTCAGCATCCATCTACCTACGCTTTCTTTGCTCTACACGTTCAAAGCCGTAGACACGTGAATAGCAGTATGTTTTTACATGATTGAAAAATGATACACTTCTATACGCGATTCAGTTTATCATTCTTAATGAATATTATATAATCCGTTCACGATTTTGTCTATAATTCTATAATCTTTTCTATAATGTCTAACTAAAATTTCATCATACATTAAACATTCTTAGAGAATGCGTATTTTCAGAAAGAACCGTATAGCATTTGCGTCCACTTCGTGATTTTTTCCTTCTACAGCTTCTACGAGCTAGTTAAGCAAGGCTTTTAATCCGTTCTTGCCGTACCGATGGTGCGGTGACTTTCTAACATAATTCTACGCCATTTTTCTCTGGCAAGAGTCATCGGTGATTTTGACAAAGGGCCGAAAGTAGCCAGGGGTAGCGTGGACAACGTACCGATCCCTGGTTAGGGATTCGAGGGGGTGAGCTCAGGAATCGCCCTTCGGTCCATAGGTTCGACAGCCCATTGGTCAGATCACCGTATGTCCCTAAAAGGGACTATCGATTATTTGCTGCCTATTTTCAGGAGCTACCTGCAGGACAATTTCGGCGATATGGCAGGAGGTGTGGTCTTTCCTGCGGTCGAGCTTTGCAAACTACCGGTGTAAACTATATTAGCCACGAATTTGTTGGTGTTATCTGACCGCAGATTAATTCCCCGATCTGAAGGAACAAAATTAAAAATCAAACGGTCAACATAAAAAATCGTGAAGAAGTTAAATAGAAATGCAAAAGTATTTATCATTGAAATACAATATAAAAAGTGAAAACTTAATTACTTATATAGAGTTTGAATATATTCTTATAAAATTAAAGAAGTTTGTATTTGTAATTGGAAACAATTTTAATACCATAGCAAATGAAAATACGTATATTTATTTCAACTAGTTTACATACCTATTGGGAAGCTAACCATTTGATAAATTACTTCATTGCATCGTAAAGAACGCATCTCCCTTAGGTAATAGAGCATGCCCCAGTTTCTCTTTGGCGCTTTAAATCATCGCGGGTAAAAGCTACGGCTAAAATTTTCGAGATTAATAGGCCTCGCACGGTGGCGAAAGATAGGAGATAGAGTACGCGGAAAAATTAAGGTGTCTATCAAACATTTCGAATCTGGTAGAGAGATTCGTACCCGTTGTAACGGGTTTCTTCTCTGTTCGGTGTATCCGCTCGGTGGTAATGTTTTTTTCCCTCAAAGTTCTTCAAACGACATAAAAAAAAAACAGTACGTGCGTGACCGACGAGATTTCTAATTAAAAAGTTACGCGTTGCGGGATTTGGGTAGCTGTTACGGCCAACTTTCATGAAACCAGAGGACATTTAGATTCTCAATCAGAAGTCGAGTTTCATCGCTACTTAGAAATATATCAAGCGCATGTTTTTGTATTTTATAGTTAGAGCAGGCATCGTGTTTTACGTTTAAATTCCTGGCAAAAGTAGTCAAATATAAAATGGTCATCAATAGCTATTTCGGCTCGATATATTTTATATACAGGAATCTCCTCATCAACGAGCCAAATTCGTATAATTTCCAAGCTACTATTCGAAACGTTCGTAAAATATACGACTCCTAATTTTTGCACTATATTCGTGCACGCGCCCAAGGATCGCACACCCAAACAAACCCTAACGCCAGTCTAATGGTCATCGTATCAGGGCGCCATTTTGTCCCCGCAATCGTGTTAGAAAGGTCGACGCGCGTGTGCTGCCGGCG
>JBCFXI010002323.1:0-25040 GCA_038496175.1 Ampulex compressa | reverse complement strand
TTCCTTAATCCTTTGCAAAGTATCTATTGTTAGGTTATTCTGGGCCCGTCGAACGTTCTCGCGCGTTCTCTGGCTGTTTCGTTTCTTTTTTCGCTTGGTCTCTTTCCTCCTTCGATACGCATAGGACCGGTGTACGTCACAGAACTAATGTTTTCCTATTTCTAAGTATCGTTTTTAAAGGTAGAGGAATTTACGGTTGCGGGTCAAACGTGTCTGCGCGATACTCCCCTGGAATGAGACAGGTCGACTAATATTCTTGGGCGAATTTTTTGAGGGATTCGGTGAATTCTTTGACGAAGTCACCGTAAGGGTGTTCAATGAATGGTTTGAGGAGGGATGTAAGAGATTGAGAGAGATCCTCGACAGCAACAAAACCTTCTTTTGCAATAAAAGTTTTTATTGATGATTGTAGTTCGAAATAAAATTTTTTAATATTAAGCTTCTGTCCACTGCGACATTTACCCTTGAATTTAACTCTCATCAAACTAATCTTTGGTGTTTTTGGTTACACCGTTGCGCAGTCGAGTGCGCCTCAGTCCTTCCGGACTGACTTTACGTCATGACAAATCGGAAGTCTCCGATTATGAAAGAAACTATATGCTGGTTGATTCCAGATATTTATACCCTCTCTGATACGCAGTGGAGTACGTCTCAGGTAGTTCACGAACATCGTGATTATCACTATTTAATGGAGAAAAGCTGTGTTAGAAAATATTATTGCAAAACGTTTACGGCTTACTGGTATTAATCTTTTGAGCAGGGAGATCGAGAGGGATCAGAAATTTAAGCTACCAACGAGAACGCGTACTTAACAGTAAAATTAGGATAATAGTGACGATCATCCCCAAAAATACTGATATATATACAAGGGATTTTTGCCCCTTCACGAAGAAAATTTTCGTGGTGGGACGAAATCCTGCATATGCCCTTGTCTTACTCGCATCTTGCCCGTGTTTATTAAGGTTCTTAAATATTCTGGAATTTTTTACCTTTTATTACAGTAAAAAATAATATTGGGAGCAACCAACGTACAGATGTGAAATGTCACTTTAGTTTATGTCTCCATTTCCTTTCCTTTTCTATTTGACGTGAGAGCGATGCTCGTCACAGTTAGCAGTAATAAAGTATTTTTATTACAGAGTGTGCAATGCATTGTCGTCATGCACGTTCAGTAATAAGTAGATCTAAAAATATAACGTAATAGAAAGGAGTGACATGCGAAAATGTTGAAGGTAATGGAAATGTTAACTATTGTTTTTAAACATTTATCATATCTTTTCTAATCCAGCAAAGTTTCGGTATTCTGAGTATAGAATATTTTATTGCGTGTAAAGCTTTGCTTCCGTCAGTTTTTTTTCTGAAATTAGGGCTTTATTGCAAAAAACTGGTTACATATTTATGATTCAAGATCTTGTCCATCATTGGTCATGGCAGAAGTAAAGAAGTACACTTAATATAAAATGACAATCCCACGTATTTTACATAATTTGAGATCAACACTTTTCAGTTCATAGTCAATCATATTATTTTTTTATGTCTTTATCATATAGATTATTTTTTTATTCACATTTTGGTAAAATATCAAATAATGAACGGCGGAAATATTGTCATCTATAAAAGTGAAAATTATAATGTTTTAATTGACATAGTTTCATAACAAATGTTAAACAAGACTAATACATCTATATGAACAGCATAGGACATAACATTTTTACAAGCATTCAGACAAATGTACAGATATCTCTATCCAGAGAGCGAGGAATGGCCACGTTATAAATAAATTGTGAGGACCAAGAAACTAGCACTGGACAGTGATGTAAACTCGTACATGAGTCGGACGTGTTAAGAAAAAATAAAAATTTTATATTATACGATGCATAATGACATTGAATATATACGTTGAATATATATCCTATTATACGGTTCATTATTATATCAATCATTATTTAATAATAGCTGATGCAGTTGTCTTGACGAGCAGTGATAATATCACTAGCACTAGCACTCAGAGTACCACTGCCCGCAAAGACCACTGCATAAACTATTATTCAATTTACTGAGCATGAAGATTAGGAGTATTATGTCACATCAATCATTATTTTTTTTATTATGATATTAAGCGCGATGCATTACTATAACTTACACGATAAAAAATACATTTTCTTTTCTCATAATACATATTTGCGGTTTTCCGGAGGATTCTATTCGTACGCTTCTTGTGCTTCATTCTTGTTCATTATTATTGTACGAATAATTTGTGTTCATCTGGTGTGTGGATCAATAATTAAAGAATTTGCGTTTAAAAAAGGATTTGACCGGAAGACCGAGGTAGTATAGAGCGGTGCTGGCGCAAGACAGATTCAGCGCGTTCGCCGGAACTCAGCTCCGCGTTTTGAATGACCCCGCGGTCTACAAAAACTCATCAGATATTTTGCAGAACCTCCTCCATAATAGAATGAATATTCGGGTGTGTGCAGAAAATGCAATCGCATAATCCAGTAATCGATGACACACTGACATGAGGGCAAGATTTTCTCTTCCATCTTTTTTCGCGATTGAAACTAATAAAAAATGTTCTGCCATCGTAAATAAGCCAACAACGATTTACATTCCTGGCTATTATTTCTATAGAAATTGAAATAGCAAATTCAATCAATTTTAATGACGTTTTGAAAAAAATGTAATATTCATTTTACAAAAAATATATGTAACATCCCTTCTACTAAATTATAGTAAATAATTTCTTACCGTGAAATTTAAGTATTGGTCTTGAATGCGTATTCTAGCACCGCCAAATTTTTGAAATCGGCTCCGCAAAAGGTCACGCCGACCATGGTTTAGAGGGAGAGCAGTCTGGCAAACGAAAAGTGCCGAGTTTGAGTCGCGGTCTACTTACTCTAGTGCCTGATTTTTTTCAGCGCCTTTTTCTCTTATATGGTTGATTTACTATCTATCTTAATTTTTTTATTTCCTGATATAAATATTTATTTTTTGATTATCATTCATTAACTCTTAAGTATTGAGTCTCGCACAAACTGGACACAAATTATTTGTACAATGAAGCACGACAGCGTACGAATAGGCTGCTCTGGAATATTCCCAGAGAGCAAGAGTTCGAAATTGACATACATTTTCCTTTCGTTTAGTTTTCCTTTGTTTATCTCGTTATCATATAAATAATTACTTCTTTTTTGTAATACTAATACGATAAAATAAACATTTTACTTTTGCTTAGAATTCCGCTAGTGTCCCTTGGAGATCTCATGTTTATGGTTTTACGAAAAGTACAAAATTTTCCAAAAAAAATTGTTAGAAAAAATTTGTATTGTGACAACGGGCGAAGACGAGTATAGTGTACATCTAAAAGTATTAGCGGGAATGTAACGAGATTCGAAATTAAAGCAAAAGTCAAAAGACAACAATAGATATTGCAAACCTGCTCCGCAAGAATTTACTTCTGTATTTATATCAAATGTAGTTTCAAAATCATAAATTTACGAAACATTTATTATTATCGCAAATATCATAGAAGGTAGATATTAACAAAAGAAATGTTGAATTCCTTTTTTAATAAAAGTTGGATATTATTTTGGGTGTTTTTTATACATATCGTTTTATATCTTTGGTCTTTATTTTTCCAAAATGACCATAAAAGAAAATCATTTCACTTAAATTTTATCGATATTATTCTTTTTAATATATGGACGATATAAGTATTGATATAAAAATTCTTATTAAGAATTTACATATATTTATATATGCAGTTATTCTCGCACTTATCGTTCACTACTATGGATTTGTGTGGAAAACACTATCGAGGGAGGTAGGCTTAGCGGGAATTGCTTGAGTTTACGCTTCTTTGGCAATGTCGCAAACTAGAGCGAGACATACTCAGTGCAAATGAGACACATTAAGAGCGTCAAAAGCGTCGTAAGAGCGACTGAGATATATTAAGATGTCGGAAAGTTGGAGGATTAGCGCGGACGCTCGTTATCCATACTACGGCACTATTCGGTTGCATGTGCTCGTTTCTCCGAAGCTTCTTGATTACTCCACTCGAGATCCCCAAAGTCAACTCGGAGCTTGTTCGTGATTCCTGCGGACACCCTAGGGTGAATTTGGTGGTACCCTTGATTTGTCTCGTTGATTTTGGGGATCTCTAGCGGAGAAATTGAGATACACACCGAATCAATAATTTGTTCCACGGCCTCTGAAGGGGGGCAAGGAGTAGCTGGAATGCGATCGTGACGGTGCTAGGCGGCTGGGGCCAATTGGTCCAGATTTAAAGACTGTGATCGACACGCGCACTATTTACAAACTGCGCAGAAATGTATAATTATGGTTGTTACAATACACATTGACCTATTTAATTCTATCATTCATAGAAATATTGAAGTACAACATTATACAGCCTAATATAACTTACTGTTAATTCACGAAAGTGAGAAAAGAACGAAATATCTTTTAAAATTGAAAAAATATCCTTCAAGAAGGAACTTTTGCATCAGTATTGTTACAGATAACGATTTGGTAACATTTATCGATTAAAAGGATTAAATCAAGTAGCTGTACGAGGACTGATTATTAATTGTTTATTTTGAAAGCTATAATGCACTTTTTCAGAGTTGTAAAATGGTTCTTTTCAGGGTTATGACACGGTTCTCGACTGAATTTCAAGTTATTTTACATTGGAACAATTGGTTGAGCAATTAATGTTACGAAATCGTTATATTTAATGATTCTGATGCAAAAGTTTCTTCTTAAAGGACATTTTTTCATTTTAAAAAGGTAATTCCTGCGACGCGGCAGACCCGGGTTCGAATCGCGCCCATCACCTCTGGTTTTTGTATGTGATACGTATACCGTAGCTCTGGTGGCTCGGAAACCCACCTTAAACAGTAGGTCCTAGGCCAAATGACCTTAACAGTCGGTGCCGAAAAATGAATTAAAAAAAAGAAAAATAAAAAAAAGGTAATTCGTTCTTTTCTCACCTCTTGGACTAGCAATAAGTTATATTAGACACCGAATGGGTTTTTAAAAACTGGTTGAAAATTTCTCAAAAATAAATCCGAATTTTCCCGTGGTAGGAAGTTTCGGTTCCACCTTTTTTTTTCAAATTTGGGTTCTGAGAGTGTGTTCGCAGAATTTTTCTGAATACAAATATCGCAATTCTTATGCGTTTCATTCGAAATTGTGGCCAAGAAAACTAAAGAGCATTTCCCATACATATAGCGAAATTAGCGCCTCTATCGTAGACGAAGTAAAATACCGACAGGGCTACATATATACTTTTCAAGGCCTCGGGTGCAAGAAATAACATTGTTTGTACAGTTTTGAGAAAGACGCATAACGAATGAGATGCTTATCTACGAGAGGATGTTACTGAATAAGTTCAACAGCTCGTTTTAGGAAAAATTGTAAAACAAACATTTTCTTCTGTAAAAGCTTACAAATTTATTTCTTGTAAAGTTCTAAGGGCCAGACTGCAACTATAATTAATAGTGATTGTGTAGAGAATATTTAGAATAAAAAATCATCAGAAAATTTGACATCAAATGGGTGTTAGTGGCAAGTAATGGTATTTTTTATAACGGCACCACGTTAGTGTCGACGGACGGCATTATGATTTCCGCAAATATAATAAAAGTACACAACATTAATGTAAATATATTTTATTTTTCTCTGAATAAGTCCATGTTCAATCACCTTTTATTGCCCGAATATTTTTTGTTACTGTAATCAATTTTGCGTATCACGAAACCGACCAATATTAATCTCAAAATACAAATTATCAATGATTACAACTTTTTATAATTCCGTTTCTTTGTAGATATGCTTTTACGTGTGTTCTGCTTTTCCAAAGTTATAGTGAGAAGAAATCTTTTCACTGGAAATCATTCGATATAATTTGGTACAATCTGCGTGTAATATTTATTTTATGTACAGTAATGCATCCTTAGCGTTCTCCACTCTGGACACGCCCAGCAAATTCTATCGAGGCAAGCAGCTCGACAGGCTTATGCTTGTTTTGTTTTTTTTTCCTTTTAATTAGTTTTTGGCACCGACAGGTAATCACTTGACCTAGGACCTACTGTTTAAGGCGGGTTTCAAACCACCAGAGCTACGGTATACATATTACATGGAAAAACCAGAGGTGATGGATGCAATTCAACCTGGATCTGTCACGTGGCAGTTTGAGCCTCTATCCGTTACACCACCGTAGCTCTACTTGTGCTTGTTTCATCAGCAACGACGGAAACAACGTTGCAAACGAAAGCGAGGCTCATTGAGAGCGAGAAAGGCGCGATAAAAGCGTGTGGGGTACAATGAGTGCGCGAAAGACGTACCAAGAGTGAGTGAGACACATAGAAAGCGAGAGAGAGGCGATACGAATAAGTGAGATACATTGAGAAGTTGGAAAGATAGGGGATTAGTGCAACACTCGTTACCATGCTACGGTACTATGTATTCGGTTCTCACGCGCTCATTTCTTCGGAGTTTCTCAATTTTTCACCTTCTCAAAATCCCCAAAGTCAACTCGCAGATTGCTAGTCCCTCCTGTGGCCCTTTAAGGGGGGAAAACATACAGAAGTCTAAAAAATACATGATTTTCAGGAACTTTTTTAGAGAACATGGATAAAACTTTTTTGAAGTTTGGTATTCATTTAAACATATCTTAAACTAAGAAAATATATTTTTTTTATTGCACGATAAAATAAAATGGCCGACATATCACCACGTCTTTCTGGCAGGTCTGCGCGCGAATTGCAAATAAGCGTGAGTTCTACGCATCATTATATTAGTCTAAAGCAAACCGTTTAAAAAATGTTCATTATTAATATCCGTAGTTACTATATGAACCTGCAAAAAACGAAAAAAAGGTTGAAAATTGGAAAATTTATGCACCTTTGAACAGAAAAGTTCGTATTTCAACGTTATTTTTTCACTTCTTTGTTATGAAAAAGTACTTCTTTTTGGTGATAAAGAAAAAAATAGGTTCATACAGAAGGTAATAATGTTGTAATTTTTGAGCGAGAGTCCACGCCAAATTCAGAAATGTAATTTTGAGAAAAATGCGTTTAATCGTTTAAGAAATGAAAGCTTTATGATATCTATATCATACCGAGTAATCGTCAATTTCAAGACCATACAATAGTTCTTCAATTTTCTAGTACAATTCATTTTGCTTGATTTGTAGTTCTTTGTGTAATTTACGACTCTTCTTGGTGGATAAAGCGTTGTGCAATCTTTGTCGAATCAAGCGATACCTGTTCATTATATCAACGTACTCTTACACTAATTTCCAATAATTATTTTTAACTCCTGCATACTTTATAAAATGGAAGTACATCCTTTATTGAACAGTCCAGCAGAAACAAACAAAGCTATTTCTTCTGTTTTTAACCCAGAATTGAGGTGTTTTGAAGCTAAAAGCCGGTCAGTAGAATCGAAATTTTTATTTGCATTCTGCGTATGGCCTCTTAAGCATCTTTGGGGTAATTCATTCTTGAGTAAATCTTCGTAAATTAGAAGAATATCTTTCTGCACTGTTAAATTAAGCGGAGGAGGGTGTTAAAACAAATCTAAACATCCCGCAACAGCTCTAAATTTTTACCATTTGCACCACCTGTCTTCGCCCGTCGGGCATTATTCATGCTGTGGATTTTTATAATTTTGGTTCCAATGCCAACGGTTATGTTGATTTCCAATGCCACTTTTCTTTGTCTGGGTCAAGGCCTAACGGTCTAAGTAGGTAATGGACAAAAAAAAGGTGCTATTCGACTCTTGGATAAACATAGACGACTCGGAGTTTGCTGTAGCGAAGCCGAACGTTATTGTCTTATTGCTATTTCTTACGCGTCCTGGCGATTCGCGAAATTTATGTACGAGTCTATTCGAGTATATTCAAATAATGCTTCTGAATAATATCAACCCAGCGATGATGTATGTGAAGTGTTTCTTGGATATCGTTCTTTTGGTGAGTAGGGAGGAGTGCTTCTCATTGTACTGGCAAGTCGAACAACCTCTTTAAGGGCGTACAAGGGCGAGCACGACAGAGATTGTATCGATTGTAGCAAGAATTTCGAAAATTTATGTGGAATCAGTTTGTATTAAGGAGAGTGATGGGTGGTTTGGTGAATTATGCGGGACACTGTTCGTATAATACGTTTAATAATATTAACAAACACGATACTCTAATTCGCTCTATACTAATTACTCGAAAACACTGTACAACTCAAACTTGCTCTCGATCCTTCTCGCCGCGCGGTCACTTATTCACTCCCTTTCTAACTCGGCTTTCACTCAAAATACACACTGGGCTCTTTTGGACTAGCAACAGCCTGCGACGCACTATCTGTCGTCTTTGTTTGCTAACTTAATCCTTTGCGGAGGAGAGGCGACTCTCAGTCACCGGGGCTTTTCGCGCGGCAGGACGAGTGGCGGGTGAGAGGCGACAGTCGGTGTATAATTTAACTTCTCGTTATCTCCAATCGATTGGATCGCCCTATCGTTGCTTAAAGAGATCACTGAGCTGTTTAGGTTCTTATATATGATATGTGAAATGATACATCACAACAGAGATAAGATAATGAAATGTTTCTCAAAGAGTGTAGCTCTAACAACGGTTCCGAGTTCAGTTGACATTTGGCGAGTGTGGCGAAAGCATTGAAAGAATTTGTTTTCTGATTTTGCGTGAACCCCTATAAAAATGGATTTCAAAAATGAACTCAGCTCTAGTGAAGACGAATTTTGTTTTCATACGGTTCATGACGAAATCCGACGTATTCATAATGAAATTATTGAGATAGATAGTTCCATTTGGGGAATTGAAATTTGTCTGATTAACTCGTACATTCTGTGCAAAGAGGCAAAATGGCAAAAAAACGAACATCCATTTCCACATTTACAGTTTCGAAAAAATTTAGTACAGGGCCGATGAAATTCGTCTAAATGGAAAACTTCATGTCATTTTAACTGGAACAAAGAAGGATTGTAAAGTTTGTTATACCCAAAACAAGCCAGGTGGAAGACATGAAACTTCATATTATTGTGGTACATGTCCAGAAAAGCCACGAATGCATATTGGTCAGTGTTTCATAAAGTATCACACACAGCGAAAGTACAGAACATAATTTTTGTAAAAATATAGTTTTAAAGATGTATATATAGATAAACAGTCGAAATATAACGTTTTTAAAAGATAATTTATATGTAAGATCATTTTATTGTATCATGTAAGTCACTCAACGCATTCGCGAAAATCGCCTCGTCCTGCTACCTCACCCGGCCGAAAAAGTCGTCGTCCGCAAAGGGTTAAAGTATAACAGCCTTGCCGATACACACACATACATACACACGCGCGCGCCGGAGTAAGGATCAGTTGTCTCACGGCACGTGACAGCTTCGCTACAATTACGTATTTTCTCGCATCCCACACTCACCTAAAGCCAAACTATGCACTCCGTCCTAATCACTCTTCTTTTATCGCCTTATAGCCTAAACATACTTCGCTCGGTCGCACGCACTTATCATCTTTGAGATATTTACACATTCGCACGCCAGACTAGTTTCACGTTTCCACATTTAGTAAGAATAAAGCCGTGGTGCGATTTGTACACACGACTCGTCGGTTGAGGCGACCGTAATAGCCGCAGTTACTAGCGGTTTTGCTCGATATCCGAAAGTCGGTTTCACTCAGTTATCCGTCGTTTATCGTCTACTAATTTTCTAAGGCGTTTATATCCCACGCGCGATCTGAATTCTAAGTTCCATTCGAAATCACAAGAGATTTATTAAACGCTGTCGATTTAACTGACTACCAGAAACCGAATGCCGATCCATGGATCGATCCTTTGCTCCTTCGCTCGATGCTGAAAAGCGGAATAGGGGTAACGCATGCGCGTCAGCCGTTCCTGTTTCCTAGGAGGGATATTCTCCTTGTGGCTCACCGCATAGGTGGACTGCACGAATGTATTGTACTGTGGGATAAGAGATTTGTACGTATGTAGCCGTACAGGGTATAGTGTAAAGTTATAATACATTTAACGATTAAGACTGCCGTTCCGACGCACTCCAATTTCCTTTACGTGTGAATAGCTGTTTTCTTTTATTCTCACAATAACGGCGTTTGTCACGTGCCGCTGGCAATGCAGAAGCCGGTGTACCGGTGCCAAAGGTCAACACATTAAACGCCACGCCGATTTTACGTGCTGTTCCGTTCACGCCACCGTTAGCTGTCAAATAGGCCACTGCGGGCCGCTTACCGATAGGCGAGCCAGAGTATAAACAGATGGCTAAGGTGACTTTTTTCAAGCGCAACAAATACAGGTTTAGGTTCGTATCCTGAGTTCGCTTATAGTCCCTTCTCGCGAAACTTTAACGCGAAAAATTACAACCTTCTATAATCAATGTACAAATAAACCTCACCTTTATTTACCTTGTTTTAATCAATTACATTAACGTTTTTAAGTATAATATTCTATTCTTTAACGGATTAACTAAATAAAAACCGATGTCGGCTTAATTAAATGTTCAATCTCATAAGTACACAATAAGCGGCACGCGCGCAGGAATAACTTGAACGAAAAGTGTACTTCCGGTCCCCAGGGACTGGCGTGGCGTGAACGGAAAGTCTAGCTCCGGCTCTTAGGGACTGGCGTGGTGTTTAACGTGTTAAACGATTATGCCACTGAATGAATGTAGTTTCATCGTGTACATTCATCATGTTTCGGTCTTAAGGCAGAGTAAGTCGCACTTTCTTACACTATTCAGATCCCAAAAATTATATATTATTTCTTTCCTTTTTGTACTGTTATCAAATCCAATGTAACAATTCGCATAAGCCGTGGGAAATGAGTGCTTTCTGAGGAGTTATATACACAATTGCTTGAATACGCCTATTGTTTACATATAGATATAACACACTAGTTTTCTTGTTTCTCTTAAGAGTGATTGAGTATTATCCCATTCCTTAAGTTCGAGACAATTGACATACTTTGATTGTGTCTTCATTATTTGTAAGTTGTTAACCCTTTAGGATATATTCGGCAGTCATGTAATATAATAATATATACAGTCATTGTTCTGTATATAATTTTGTATATAATCTTATATAAATATCTTTTAGCATTAAAGCTATAAATAACACTTGCTATAAAAAAACATTGTTTTATTAAATACAGTTCTTATTTAACGCTTAGGAAAATCTTCATACAAAAGAGGACTGACTACATGCGATGTGCGCATTTTCAGCGTGGCACTTCGTACAGCGATAGTGTCAGGGCACTTGTACAGAAAGGGTTAATCTACAATTTTGTCTCGTTTTTAAATTCTTTCTTAAGATTACTTATTCGGTTTGTATAGCAATGATTTCCATATGTTTTTTTCTTAATCGGCAGTGTGTATTTGATAAGGTCCACACCCTGATGGGTGAAACGTAATGGAATAAAAAAGTGTTTACATGCACTCTACTTAGTCTTGTTGCATGCTCGAAAAAAGTCCATAATAACCTTATTTATATTCAACAACGCCGAACATATTCCTTGGATCATTATATTGATAAATATATCAATATGTATTACACCGACTATAAGTTTCTGCGTAGTGTACAATCCACTTGCAGCATTGCCACGTGCGAGCAAATTGAGTTATACGAAATTTTAAACTGCGTATTAGGCCGAACTCGACATCACGGGCCGAATATGGCCACGGATTGGCGGTTGCCTATGTCCGAGTTTACGTTGAAGAAAGAAAGAGTCTACAGAAGTGAAAGCAGGTTTGTATTCCGTCGGATTGATTACGAAGTCTCGGTTTTTCCAAGACTTGCCGACATAAACTGAATGTGAGATGAGCCTGTACGATAGTTGTCGAACACGACTTGGATAATTCTATTAATCGGAAAATTCATAGAAACATTAAAATGGATAATCTTTACTATGTTATAGGAACTTTAATAATTATTATGGTTAATAGAAATTGTAGCATACCTTTATATTAAAATTTATTTCACTTACAGGTGACTCGAAAATTCTCTTCAGGCCGCGACAATCATCGGTCCAAAATATGATATAGATCTAAAAAATTACATTGTTTGAATAAATTTCAAGTAATTCTAGGATCGCATCAATAAAGTAATTAAATATTTCTTACCAAAAAATTTGAATGGATTGTATCGAAACACTGTGAACAAAAAAAAGTTGGTCTTTCCTTGAACGAATGTCCATCAGCATTTCCATCTAAATGTAATTATCTTCTACTATAATAAGAAACAATGATTCTAATATGTTTACATACTTGCATCGAGTAAGTTTCAATTTTAGAAGTGTGCTTGGCATTGTTATACCGCAATACCAGCACAGTTCTAAGTAGTGCGCGTGGCGTGATGGAGATTTCCTTTTAAAATTAATACGCGTAGCAGTCAACGTGTTAATTATACTGCTTACTCTACATTACTTTTATTATACAATGGGTGATCGGTTACATATATAAAGCGTTCGTAGACGATGCTCGTTACCCGAATTGTTGTTAATCGATAATCAAGTTTTTCTATTGTTAGATCCTTCTCATGTTTTACTATGAACTCTTCTATGTCATTTTCGGGTGTTTGTTTTCAAACCTAAAAATCTTTTGCGAAAATGTTTGTTATCTGATTTGTTTACAGTACAAAATATTTGTTAACTGAGTATCTACTTTAAATTACTGTACTATGATTATAAACTATAAAATACAATTTAATAATGGCGTAACTTTAATGCACGTTGTTATACCATAATATGTAGGTCAGATATTGTACATGTGATTAATGTAAATTAAGTTGTGGTTGAAATTTTATGTATAGCAATTAGAAGCACATTTGTGTCGTCTTGCATACCTGGTATCGTTAATGATTATACGACGATGACTTGACAGGATAGAAAACGTACCAACATACTAACACTAATGTACTAATGATATACAAGGTCAGGTTTGCTGACAATTTCACCATGCTGCGTAACTAGGATGACTCTACATTTTTACAATTTCCTGAAACGACATTGTATATCTTAGTCTATGTCAGGGGTCGGAAAACATTGCACGGGAGTCGGATGCGGCTCATTGTCTACTCGTATGTGATTCTAGCATGAACAATGATTATGTGCCATGTAATACTTTAGTTATGAAAAATACTTTATCAATAAATAGGATTATTGTTAATCGCCATAAGTATCCAATTTTTTTTTATTCAGTGCTTAAAATTAAAAAGGCGATTATTCAGAGATGGTACATTAGAGGTACACTTTTTGATTGTCATTAATAACATGTCATTAACAAATGCAATATTTAAAAAAAATATTTGCCCGGTCCATAAAACTTACAATGTCTGTATTAAAAGTGCTTTATTTAAAATTTATATAGGATATTTTGAGAAAAAAGTTGAAATACAGAAACCGTAAGTTTTATGAAACGGGCCCCTGGTACCCCTCTGTCACTTTTTTATGTGACTTATATTTTCAAACCTTACAAGTTTACAAATTTCACATTATAGTAAATGAAAAGGGCAATTCAGTACGTGAAGCGTGCCATCCCATCTATTATATACTATTAGTTCCTAGTTTTTTTACAACAGATTTCTTGCAAATTTAGCTCTCAAAAAAAAATGCGTACATTTAGCTCTTTTGACCAATGACTTTTCCAATCACCGGTCTATGCAAAACGGCTACTATTCTACTTGTCATTCTTTGTATTTTAAATATTGTCGTAATTTATCATAGTATGGACTTTTTAATCGTCGCAATAAAAGTTTTTAGTTTCACATCTTGATATCGAGTAAACAATTAATTTATCAAGTCAATATGTATGTATACATAATGTGCCGAATGTTCATAAAAATATTTTAATAATAAAGGATTAATTAAATAGTAAATGCTTTGCATATTGTTATAATTTATAAATATTATAGTTAGTATTTAAATTACTGTTATTATTCATAGACTTATATTCCTTACAAGAAAAAAAGTTTCAACGTTTACGCAGTAGGCGGCCCACATTACAAAACAACTTCTTGTTGTCAACAAGAAAAAGCACGGAACAATATTGGAGCAAAGAGGGTCTTTCATCTGGCACGCTTATTACCATTTTTAATATTCATTGAAATCGTATGTTTCAGTTGAGACATCATTTGTTATAATATAGTACAATACCTACGATTAGTATGTTGACTGTTTCAAGAAATAATACTCTAACATGTTGACTGCTGCGTGTTGCTAATGAATTCTCTTTGAGGCCACGCGCGACACTGCACCAAGCGTACTCTGCTAGGTAGAAGAGAGTTGGCAATATCGAACTACCAAAGGGATTTTTTATATATCTATTAAATAACACGCATTTTTGTTAACATTGTTGTCCGCAATTATACTTTTATCTTTACAGAAACCCTCTAAATAAACATGATACGTATAAAATAAAATTAAAAGAGTTATTTGGTAGGGGTGGGCAACTTTCTTCGACAATGGGCCAATTTCAATTTACGTATCACGGCAGAAACCTGTTTCCATGAACAATGTAACTGAATATATCAATATGTATTACACCGGCCATGACTATAAGTTTCTGCGGAGTGTAAACTCCATTTGCAGCATTGCCATGTGTGAGCAATTTGAATTACTTGAAATTTTAAACTGAATCGGGCCGGATGCGATTCGCTGGCCAGCGGTTGCCCATGTCTGACGTAACTCGTATTGCTGTCTTTCTAAAACCGTACATACGTTATTTGGCAATCATTTTTATTTTGAGACTCTATTATTTTTTTTATTATATTGAAAGACAGTATCAAAATAAATAAACGTAATAATTTTTATAAAAAATATGAAATGTAACAAATCGAAATAATAAACTCTTAGAAAACATTAACAGTAAAAAAACATTACAAACATTTTAAACAATAGTATATTTTGTCTTTTTTCAACGCTCATGCGTCCAAAGACCATATTTTCTTCTTCTCATGCTTGAAAAATTCAAAAAAGGAAGTATAGTAAATTTAAATGTTAGCGAATTGAAACCTATTTAAAATTACAGCGTTAAATCTTACTTGTACGATTTAAGAGTTTCAATTGCGACACGATGGAGGAAACTATGCGAACCGATAGAAATATTATATTTCTAACCCAAAAATTATATAAATTATATTGTAAACTTACTATAAAGATGGTATACTAAGTGTATTTCAATTAAAACACAAAATATATTAATCAATTATAGTGTGTAATTTCAATTTGTCTTAAAACAATTGGTCACAATTTACATTAAACATACTTGAAATCTTCCGACTTTTACAAATCGACGCAAAATCAACTGAGATCATGCAAGTTGTATTTTGTATTACCCACTCCATACATTCTTTAAATTTTGACTACTAGAAGTCGCAAACATTAATCTGTTACCAAAAAAATGGGCCGGTGCGATTTAAGTGACCAATACACATTAGGCAATTTTCCTCCACTCCCACCGAAATTTTACTGACGCGAATCGCTGGTGGTCGCAAAAATAATTTCCCACTTCGTCTGATTCCATGATGTCATGTCTGTTTATTTATTTCCATCGTTGCATTCCAGAGGTTCTCACTTATCACCTCACCACTCTATATGAATGTTCGAACCTTTGTCAGACAATGCTCCCATCATGATGCCAAATACAAAAAACATTCATAGCATGCGTGCTGTTTCTACAAGCAAACAGACATCTGCAAAACTGAAACCACTAGTTGCTCTTGAATGTGATGAAGAAAAGTATGGAATAGATTATTTACACGAAATGGTTTTTTATGCCAGTATAATTAGAAAAGAAATGAAATGGTACCGAAAACTTGGCATTCAATTTCTCCTGGGAATTTCAGTTGTAAACATTTTGATGCTTCACAAAATTGTAAGAAATAGGAATGTAAAGATTAGAAGCTTTCGAGAATCATTAGCTGCAAAATTAGTTGGGTTATCTGAAAATACAACAAAACCTTGTCTTCGGCGAAGTTACCACAATATCACCGTTTGGAAAAATGATTCGGGAATAAGCATTGTGCGCATGTAAATTATATTATTGAGATAAAAGACGTCAAACGAACCGATCAAAGACACGAGGGGATTTAAAGACAACAACTTGTTGTCTACATTGTCCTGACCAATCTCAGCTTCGTATTGAATGCTTTACAGTTTTACATTTTAAATAAATCTCTTACTAAACCATTTTTGTATTACTTTTAAAAAAATTAATAGTTTTATTATATTCTGTGAAATATATTTCCAAATATTTACGAAGATTCTTCGCAAGTAGTCGAATAAGCGTCATCAGAATGTGAATAATACGGCTGGATGAGAACTTTTTTTGTCACTCGAATATGGCTGCCGCAGCAGTCAATATACTAGGGTGAAAAAATAGCTGAGAAGACGTGTGCTATCCAACTAGATCGCATTCTTACTGTAAGGTTTATTTTTAGCTTACGATGCTAGTGTTTTTGTATATGTTGTAAACTATAGGTTTCATATATATTTTTGTAGAAAATAAAAATATGAGTGCGATAATCTACTGACAACACTCTATTACGATTATCATTATCGGATGATATTAATGTTTCTCAAATATATGTACACATCAATTAATTACCAATCTCAATTTTTACATAATAAATAGAGATCAAAATATGTCTTATATCTATGAAATTTTAAAGGAATTATTACAAGATACTATACCAAATATTAGAAAACATTTACGGTTTCAGCATAACATTCGTTTGGCATATATAAAATTGGATATAATATGATTACATATTTTATAAATTTATGATATTGTGATGAAATAAATTAAACAATGTTATATGGGAATAATGTTCAGCATTTGTACTGTAATTCAGCATTTTTTAAATAAAATGATTAAAACTGTAACAGAATATATGTTGAATATCGTTTGTCAGAAGTTCCTACAGATGTCGTTTTTACAATGAAACCCCGAATTTCGGAAAAAAAAACCGGTGGAAGCAACGTTGTATACTTAATATTTAATTGCACTCTGCACACTTTCAGGTCACGTTGTGTAATGACGTTATGACTTGACAAATTGAAGTTAGTACATCTACATGCACAATTCAAGTTAAAACTGTAAAATAATTTATTGCGCACTGGTACGGTTTGGCCACAACACATAGCGCTCGAAAATTGAACTTTCGAAACAGGTATTGCAAAAAAAATATTGAGGAATACGATAGTTGCAATATATTAATAAAGAGAATGAAGGAGAAAGCAAAACAGAAGAAACGGTAATAGAACCCTGAGCAATAAGTATAGCAGTAATTATGTTCAGTAAGACTTCTACAGATTGACATTAAAATCATTGCAGAAAAATGTGACAAGTTAGGTAATATATAATTTCAGAATTATAAAGTTTAAAATCTCATTGTGACAGAGCCAGATTAAAAAATAAAATACAAAGAATAATTGTTCACATTACGGACAAAGATCTGTACTATATTCACAATGCATCTGCTTTCACGCCGATGATATTCTTTACTTTACAATTAAAAGCAACACAGTAATCTTGTGAAGACTATGTCAGATTTTTGTCATGTATAGATATGAGTCGTTTATTTTGAAGATGACCTGAGTCCATTTATATTTAAATCCAGATATTTAAGAGTTTGCGTTTGAATAAAATAAAAAAATATACATATAGGATACTGATGTGTTACACTACTTAAGGGTATCTAAGAGACTTAAACTTACAATTCATATTAAAATAATAGCAATTATTAAGTAAATAATGTAAGTACTTTCAAAATAAACAGCCCATACGTTCTCTTAAGCTTACTTTCGAGTTATAGCAAATTTAAATGTTAATAAACTCTATGTTCTTACCTTCATGAAAAATGTTTCGTTATCGACCCATAACTATTTGTTTTTTGTTAAGCTTTCAAAACTAGAAAATTTATTCATGTTTCGCGCAAAATAATTTTTTTCTACTAACCTTGGCGCAGTTTTAGCAGTTCTATAAAAAATTCTGATAATTAGTACTGATTTTATTACTGTGTAATATTTATAACCAATCTGTTATTAAAAAAATTAAAAAATTGCGTATCATGTGGTGGTTAAATAGTATGGTATGTAATCAGCAACGTGACGGTCCTGTGTAGAAGGGAGAGGTTTTTGATGTGTCTTTACTTTGTCTGTATATGCGTAATAAGAGAAAAATGATGGGTATGGCAAGTTTTGTAGCAGAGAAAAGAGCTGTCTGTGTTCTGATAGTACATATCGACTCCAATAGGTTTACACCATTAGTATAGAAAAAAAATGCGTGGATAAACCAAAAAATACTGAAACCTAATACATCTATATTTAAAAATCTGTTCTCCAGGGGGCTGTCACATCTACGTGGACGCTAGTTATATTCAACCATAACATAATAATTCTCTATGTCTTCATAACCGATTCTACCATATTTTATACAGATTGTTATACCACATTTTATATAGTTTGAAAAGGGCCACGCAAAGTGGTTGAATGTCACAACAATCTAACAATTACAAGCTCGTATGCCGAATAAGCAGCATATTTTGAAAACCTATAGCGAGCGAAAAAAAAACAATTTCTGAAGAAAATTGAAGTAGTATCATGAAACGACACCAAGGAAAAGCACCGCGGATCATTCAAATGTCTAGCGCATATCAATGCTTATGGATTATTCTCTCTAAAATAACGCTTTTAAGCTATTCGGATATTTAATCGTTGTTATATTTTTTTGCAAGTAATTTAGCTACATACGTAAGATTCTACTCTCACTGAAAGTATTGCAACATAATCTCAACATTAAAAAGTGATAACTTTTTACGACAAAAAGTTCTTTTGGGTAAAATTGAACCTGGACATATATATATATCCTATAATTCTTGAGCCGTATCGGTTAACCGGTTCCGTCTAAAATGCTTAATGGTTTGATCGTTTTTACAATAGTGCAAAAATGTGAAAATATTCCGACGTGCGAATCAATAAATATTGCAAAGAGTATAAGTGCACGTAACCGAAGGAAGAGTGTTTGGGCTATAAGGCGGTGAAAGAAGAACGATTGGGACAGAGTGCGTGATTTAGGTTTGGGTGATTTAAGTTTGAGGAATGCACGTGGACGAATGAGAAGTGGTCCGTGCAGACGTCGTAGGGAACAGGGCGTAGCCGTGAAAAGAACAGAGCACTACAGATAGTCACAGAGAACAGAAAAGAGAACAGAGTATAGAGTAGAGAGTTAGAATAGAGTCGGAGTAAAGCGCTAGAGTATAGAGTAAGACTAAAGCATCTGTATGGCGATAATAGCGATAAAGTACACCTAATTCTGTTTTTATACGATAGATACGTTCCTGAGGAATACGTAAAAAAGAAAAATAAGAAAGAATACGTGTAAAAAAAGATTTGTGTAAGAAAATATCTCCAATGTCGCAGTTATAAAAATAAAAGTAAAGAAAGATTTTCTTTTAAGAAGTTGGGTGGATCGTGTTAAGCAAAATAAGTCGTGTAAAAGGAGAATTACATTTTTTTTTTCCTTCGTGTTAAATCAAAATCGTATAAAAGAAGTTCGTGGAAAAACAGAATTAGGAGTATTTTTACTTATCAACACAAGTCGCTGACAAAGAATATACTTGAAGCCCAGCTCATTAATCCCACAATAGAATCACACACCACACTCTATTAATTCTGATTGAATAAGGAAATAAATATGATTAAAAAACAATTTTCTGTATTTTTGCTGCAACAATCAAACATATTAAAGCCTAAGACACAAAAAACACAAAACAGTTATTTAGTTTATTCATTATTACCAAAAGATACATTTATTTATACACTGTTTTGTACACATTTTTCTCTGCAAATTAAATTGAATCCTTTGACGTTCAAAGTATTTTCCACGTTGCGTTTAACTACAATACAACTTACATTTTATAACGAAATGATAGTTTACTGAATGTATTAGTTGTTTTTTTACTATATTTATAAGAAATATTTTTTGTTCACTCTATATATTGCACATCTCATTACACGTAAATATACACAGAATTGCCTTTATTCGATATGCTTTATGAAAGTTGCAGAAAAATATGTAAATAAAAGCCAAAATTGGTGAAAGAAAATGATATAACATTTGGCGTGTTTTTGCTTCGTAATTATATTACGATATCTGCATGAGCCTAAGTAAAAAACACGTCATAGACCAGCGGCATTATCTATTATTTTCCGCTAATTCGTTAAAAAAAAATCCAGGAATAGCTGTGTGGATTTTTTATTTGAAAGGGAGCACGGACGGTAAAAAGAAGAAAATTTGAACAATCAAATACAGATGAAGTCAGGTTACGGTTTTTATTCTTACGAGGTCCTTGAACTTCCCACGACAGCGATGTGCTCAAGGCTGCTGCTTCGGAAAAAGATCTGGTCACGTGTGGCAGCTGGCAAAGAGTGCGACGTAACTGGCACGATGCAAAGAAAACAATAGGAGACAGACGTACACACACACGCTCGCACGACGCATACACACGCGCGCGTCCGCGTACACACACTAATAGAACGCCGTGAAAAAGCCTACAGCTTTAAATGAAAATTATGTTATTACAACCCGAGAATTACAATATTTAAAAAATCAAAGAAAACTATATAAATAGGAGTTGAACTATAATGAGTAATTTATTGAAGTATTTAAAACTTATGAAAGAAAAAAAAGCACTGAATAACTGCGAGTACTAGCTGATCAAGAGAAATAAGTTTTATTACTAAAAGTTTGAAATGATAAAAAGATTGGGCGAGGAATTACTGATATCTGCAACTGATATTCAAACAAAAATAAAAAGACGTTCAACGTGTCATGTAAAGATCTACACTACTATATGTACACAAAATGTGCACTATCAATATCTTACTACAGACATACACGTTTAGAGCTTGCAAATATAAAGATACGTTAACCAGACATTTTATTTCAACGGATGAGATAATGGTATTTCTATTTACACGATTTACGAAAATAAGTGAATTCAATTCACAAAAATTATTTAACTTGTTAACAAATGGAAAGTATACCTTAAACTGAAATTACGTACCGTAATAACAACGGTAGAAATTGAACATCAGGACATATCAACGATTAAAGGTACATCGAATGAATAGATATGAATGAATGCTTGAAATAGCACGTTGCTTAAATTGCTCGGAAAAATTAAATTTTCCAAAAGCGTACTGCAGGTTTTCCCTATTTAAGCATTATAGAAAATATATGAACACATTTAACTGCACCTGTTTATGCAAAAGAAAACAATTCAAATCTACAAAAAAATTAAAATATATAATTGTAGAAAAATAATGTAATTTATCTCAAAAGGTATACAAACTTCGCATTTAAACAAAGTTTTGCAAAAAAAAAGAAGATTAAAAAATGTCATAAAATTATTTATTCATTGTAATACATTTTTCCTATAGTTGCCATAATTTTTTCTGACTAAATATGATCTCTATTCACATTCTTTTACACTACTCTCGTAAATCATATTTTACGAATGCGATTTTCTATACCGATATGTAATATATAGGTGGGATAAAGTACATACATATTTCCTTGCATATATCTTAAAATGAACAAAGCTATTGCGGCGAGCATCCGTTTTTTTCCAGATTATATCTGCCGGAGATTATAAAAGTGGCCTAAGTAAAAAGAAAATGTTTAAAATCAGTTATTTCGTGTTGTATTTTTTTATACTACAGTAATCAGAACTAATATTCGTGTTATTGTAAAAATTGAATGATTAAATCAAAATAGCTGTTACATTACTAAACAAAAATCAATTAAGTGCAGGAGTAGAATAATTGCTCTTTCTGGTATTAAGGTTGAAGGAATGTTGTATTCTGATAAAGAGCCTTTGTAAATAAATATATATTCGAAGCGGCATTTGGAACGCCTCAGCGCATTCCTTATTAAGTTGAGGGGAGAAAAACTTATAATGACAAACAGATGGAGCAATACTATATACTAAACGATGTTACCAACGGAATGTGCGTGCAGCATACCTTAAGACTAACAGCAAAGTAAACAAATTTGCATGAATGACGTAAGAATAATATGTATAATGTCCTATTGGTTTTACGTGGAGAGGAAAGTTCTGTTAAAAGAAGAGACGTGAAATTAATCTCAACATGTAAACATGACAAAATTGTGAATAAATCTGACATGGAATAGAAGTGTATGAAATTACTTACATTGAGGCACGTTATTAAAAGATGTTCAAAAACTGAGGTAAACAGTGAAACGCACAGCATACTAAACTAAGGAGATAATTGTTTATAATGAGGAAGATATAGGTACCTATTCACTTACGTCCTCGTAAGACTGAGCGAACAATGGATAATGGATTGGAAGTCTCTGCTCTACGACGTACGCTGACCGAATGCATGGATCGGCTTATGTTACCAAGTGCTGGAAACACGCGCATAATTCATATTGGCGTGAAACAACAGAAGTAAACGAGCGGTAAAATTCAAAACAGAAGTTGTCGTTTAAGTTGAGCGTGAATGGAAACAAGACTCAAGAACATTATTCAGCAGATTATAGGCATTGTTAAGTAATACAGTGTCTGTCAGTTAACAGGATTTTTCATAAGTTTGATATTGAATATTTCACTGATGAGTCTCTTCCTATAGTTGGATTTTGTATTAAGTATTTTGATAATATTCAAATCAAAATGATGGTTATTGTCTATACTATGAGTTGCTATGACGGCCAACAAATGTTTATATTATTGCTCATGGTCCTTTTATGTTCTTTGATTCTAGGATGCAACATTCTACCTTGTTTGATCTATATGAGTGTCATTACAGTACCACCAGTCAATTTTATAAATAACATTATAATAAGCTTTACACAATTTTACACATCATTATACTAAGATTTACAATTCAGTAAACAATAGTGCCAAAGATCTAGATAACAACAGAAAATTAAGGTAAAAATATCTGTAGTTGATCACATACCAATAGTTGACAGTTTTTTTAGAAAACATAAAAAAATAAGGTTTTTATAAGTTATGCACTTACAATGAAAATAAATTTCAGATGTCACGGCATCTGCCCATTAAATTTTTAAATATTTTTAAGTATGTACATTGAAGTATGTTTACTACCATCGAAAGTCTAAATTCAGTAAAGTAAATAATATGCCGTTATATTTCTATTTTCTTAACATTTCTGTAAAGAATAACTGTACGGTTTAGGTAAAAAAATTCATATGTTGTGAACTTTTCGCGAATGAATTATTTACTGTGTAAATGCTCACAGTGTTTTTATAAATAATAAATACATTGTTTTGTATTATTGTAACCCCAAAAAGCAATATTTTTTTAATGGTCAAATACAGAATTTTGGTATTTTACAATTTTTAGAAGTTGACAGGCATGTATAATACATCCATTTTACATTTCACTTTGTTAGAAATACAAAATATAAATCCACATGTTATAGCATACTGAATTCCAGTCAAGAATCACGGGGTCAACTATTAACTGCATCCATGGTCAGTTATTGACCAGCGTCCAATGTTTTATGCCAGCGACATCATAAACATCAAAATAAAATTGAAAATCATTTCCTTGATTAATTATGTCAGAAATTATATACAATAATTATAAACCAAGAGATGCCTTCTATTAAAGGTTGCTTTAGAAGTTATTCTGAAGAAGCGATGAAGGCGGCCAGTTCAACGAATTGTTGAACAATAATGAATGACTTTTTTTTTGTGGGGAAAACCTTCGAAAGGCACCCTGTCCACCTCGCCCCGCAGGTGTCGGTCAGGGTGCGCCCCCCTGAGGTGTTGGGCGGGCGACGCATCTGGGCCAGAACCCGGACGAGCAAACCGGGCAGAGTAGTGTGGGATTCTTACCCACTAAAAACCCCACCGTGCAATCCTTGGCGGGCATCGTGTTGACGAAGGAAGGTACCCTGATCGAAGCCATGACTTCCGGGGCCCCCTCCGCCCGTGCTACTGGTCGTCACCTTTCCTACCCAGAAGGGATGGGAGGGGGGTTGGGTGGATCCGTCCCTCCGTATGGATCCGTTCCTCCGTGATAATGAATGACTTGCCTGGCTGTCCGTTTAAAAAGTTGTGAATGAGCACGTAATATTTTCATTTGCAGGAAAATATTTCCCTGAAAGAATTTTTCATGTAACTAGAACTAAAGCAACTATTTCATCCATGGAAATGTTCGGGCGATTATGGAAGCGGCCAGAAAAGCCAGATGTGCTAGACTATGAGTGGGAGGCAGTATTGCGTGATATAAAAAATAATTTTGTCCCTTTATACTACTACAATACGCCCTAAAAAAAAATTATTCTAAACCCTATGCTTAAATTAATAATACTCAAACTTACGCCTACGTAAGAGATCCCTCTTTATTTGTGGGAACCGAAGATAACCGCTCGAGAAAAAGAAACGGTGGTGCGTCTTTAGCTTTCACTTGACCACTGGTTCGGCGAAGTTGTCCTTCTTATGCCTGGAGGCCAGAGGGTCACTCCCCAACGTCAGTGGATGGGCCCTTTTCTTACAATCCCTCGTTCTTGGTTCCTTCCTGCCCCTATCACTCCTCTTCTCTTACTGAACACCTCGCTCCTCGCAGTATTCCCGGTCTCCTCCTTCACGGGCGTCGTCTTTCGGCGGTTGCCCACACAGAGGCATTTCCTAGCCCCGTCGCCCGATCACTCTACTTGCGGTGAAGATGTAACCCGTTGGGTTACAAACCATAAGATGATCTTATATACAAATTAACTTACAAAGCGTTATATTTTTATTGTTTATCTATTATGTGCACGTTTAAGCATATCATTTTATAAAACTAAGTTCTGTACTTTAGTTTTGTATGACAATATATGAAACATTGACCAAGATGCATTTGTGGGATTGCACTTGATTTAAAAGGTTTGTTATGGATGGTGAGGTTCAAGTAATTTTTGCCAGAGACTTGTGTCGATATAGATGAATGGTTTATTAGTATTGCTAAGCTACAA
>JBCFXI010002322.1:0-25056 GCA_038496175.1 Ampulex compressa | reverse complement strand
ATATATTTATATAGTTTATAAATAGAAATAATACATATACATGCACTATTGACACTAGTCGGATAGAATGGGATATATAATTGGTTGTCGCACATCTTAACGAACTTCTTTACGCCGTACTTCTTAGCTATTCGCATCCGACTTTCCTGACTATCTTTACCCAACTCTGTTCATCGACTGTCCTGATCTACCCGCAGTGCATTTTCGCATTACAGCGAACACACACGCGCGCGCGCACATTTGAGCCACAGAGCATTTGAAATTCCTATGCCCCTTCGTATATATTGTTGCACCGGGAGGTGCTCGCTGCAGACACCATATTACAAACACAACACAACTAGTAATCGAAGGAACGGGAATATTTATTAGAATACAATTACGTTCGCACGAAGGCGAGATCGCGCCCGGCAACCACGAAGTCGGCGTGCTCTCTCTCTCTCTCCCTCTCTCCCACTCTCCCTCTCTCCCTCTCTCCCCCTCTCCCCCCCTCTCTCTCTATCTATCTTGAGTCTTCTGTTGTAAATAAGCCCGTTGACAACCGTCGCTCTATTGGCGTAACCCGGCAACGAAAGAGCGATTAGCGGAATACGGAGTGCTTCGAATCACTTGTCACGTACAGGATGAAGAGAAGTGAAAGAGAGCCCAAGAGGACGACGAGGACATCAGCTTCAACCTCCAATGCAAGATAAAAGGAAAGAAGCCTGATTGGCAGAATGTCTGCGCTGCCTCCTGGAGCAAAATTCTTTTGGAAATCCTGGGAGTCCTTGGAGGTGCGGCAAGGCGTCTTATTCCGGAAATAGGAATTGACAAACGGCAGGGTCACGACATGGTTGCTCATGGTCCCGAAAAGCAAGGTGGAGGAGGCATTAAGTGGATGCCATGACACCCTCACCGGAGGACACTTTGAATTCAGGAAGACGTTGGCGAAGGTGCGCCAACGGTTCTTCTAGCTGAACCACCGCAGAGACGTAGAAGAATGATATCGCCAAAAGTTTATAACGTCGAGGCACCTTTTGAGAGGTTGACGCTTGACGTTTTGGGTCCCTTGCCAAAGCTTTTGGCCGGCAGCAAACACGCGCTCGTCGTAATGGATTATTTTTCGAAATGGCTCGAGATTTTTCCATTGCCGAACTAGTAGGGGACGGCCATTGTGAAGACCATTTTCGAGTCCAAAGTCTTCAAGGAGTTGCTGAAGATGTTGCGTATCAAGAAGACGAGAACGACTCCTTTGCACCCTCAGTCGGACGGACTTGTCGAGCGGATGATCCAAACTCTACTGCAATATTTGTCCCAGTTTGTTTCAGAACACCAGAAAGACTGGGATGAGTACATTCCAATGTTCTTGCTGGCATTTAAATCATCTCGCCATGAGCCTCCTTTGGATTTGCTATGCCTTCCTGTGGATTTGGGTCCTCCCCTCGTCGCTGAAACCAGGGAACAGATAGAGGAAATCCACGGTTTCGTGCGGCAGCGGATGAAGATCGGTACCGTGAGGATGAAGTCCTGGTACGATTTTTTTTCGCAAAACATTTTCTCCAGGTCTGGCTGTACAACCCACGGAGGATGAAAGGAAGATGCCCAAAATTACAGCCAGACTGGGAAAGATCATATGTGGTACGAGACCGGTTGAACGAATTGATATACCGCATAATTTGTTCACCATCGTCAAAGCCATAAGTGGACGGTAGTATTTCGAGAGTAGTGACCCTGCCTGTCTGGAAGAGAGTCCGTCCGAAAAGTTCGGAAGCAAGAGGAACTCTGACGTGGTGGCAAGAGCAAGGGCGAGGGGCGGTCAGGACAGATTCAGAAGAGCGGTCTTCTGCGTAGCCAGACGAGAGGAGTACCGGCGTCTTGCTCAGGATTTTTGAGTGGTTTTCCCCTGACACGAAGAACGAATGTCAAGACGACTGTCTTCAAAGGCCACTTGGGTAAAAAGTTCAATTCCATGTATTTTACCCCTTTTCAGATAGAGGTACTCGGTCCAAACTGATATAGGAAAAGGAGGTTGGTGACCGGGCTGATGACAGCCCGATGAATCAGGGTTAGGAGTCGAAGTCTGAAGCTGACTCCCGATGAATCATCTGAGGTTGGTCGCAGAGAAAGAAAGTCGCTGCAGTCGGGACGACCGCCATCTTCTAAGAGGAGGATAATGTAACGCCGGCTGAGGATGCCGTGTTACGCCAGCAGAGCGACGGTTGTTAACGGGCTTGTTGATAACAGAAGATTCGAGAGAGAGAGAGAGAGAGAGAGAGAGAGAGAGAGAGAGAGAGAGAGAGAGAGCACGCCGACTTTGTGGTTGCCGAATGTGATTTCGCCTTCGTGTGAACATAAATGTATTCCAATAAATATTCCCGTTCCTTTTATTACTAGTTGTGTTGTGTTTGTGATATGGAGTCTGCAACGAGCACCCCCCGGCGCAACAATATTATGGCGCGATCGTCCGTCTCTATGACTACACTGTTCCAAGGCATTATTTTCTCTAAACATCCAAATACTGTTGAAATTCTTGCATACCACATAACTGTAATGGACATTGCTTCATGTAATTTATTTACTCTGCTTTTACTGAGTATACTCCTTATTGCCAAAAAATCATTGAACAAAAAAGCATATTTTTACAAAGTAAAATAAAGGATCTTAAGAACAATTTTTCCCTTACTTTGTGGAACAAAGTAGCGAGATGTAAAGTCTTCAAAGGATCTTAACCTTGTAAGGAACACGCGGGTGGACGCGCGCACCGCTGTCGATATCGCGCTAATATTACCGATCGCCGCGAGGCAGACCGGCCGCAAGCAGGTGTGACGCAAGCAATTAGCATCCGTGGCGATAATAATTGGGGCGCCACGGAACACTCCAGCACGACCGGTACGGATCACGATACGCCTGCCAAATTTACCCGGCATGTTTGAGAAGTTTTTATCCAAAACGACATTTTTTGTCATGTCGCCCGCCTATCTCCAGCGGTCCCGTAGGACGTCGTATTCGACGCCCGCGGAGAGTTACCATCTCCGTGATCGACCTGTCCCGTACTAAAAGCGTAGGTCATCCTACTCCTCTCGGCTGAACTCGTCGGATAATGAATCCTCTCGAGCAACAAGCACTCCTGGTTGCGTCTCCAGTGCTGGACACCCCGGAACGTGAATAACCACCTTCCCAAACTGAATAGCGGAGACCGCGACTAAGCAGAGTAGTGGCAAGAGCGATCAAGCCGAGGATCGGTAAGAGAAACCAAGCTAAGTAGCGGTGACTGCAACCGAGTCAAATAGCAGCAAATATTGCGCCTAGCCTTTAAAATTGCCTAAGTTGTATGACCATCCAGCCTGTAAGACTGCAACTGCCCATGGAGCCCCTGGCCGAGGGTTGAGGAAGAAGTACTTTTACTCCTCGTCCCTCCACCGTGTCGACAATGCCTAGTTTGAACTAGCGATTGATATGACGACCGCGAGGCGTTAAGACGGGCAGCGCGCGGAGACGCAGTGTAACAGACGCAACCTCCAGAAATGGCTAGGCAGGACATGGGGAAGGATGACCTACCATGTGACGCAGATACATAACGGGCATGTCTGCTTCGGTGAGTACATGTGTCGGATTAAGATGGAACGGACGAGACAGTACCACTACTGCCTTGATGTGCGGGATACGGCGCAGCGCACGCTGGAGTCTTGTGCAGCATGGAAGTGGGAGCGCTGTGTCCTGCAAAATAAAGTATGAGGATACCTTTCGCTGCCAACCATGGTCCGCGCGATGCTGGTCAGCGGGGGGTCCTAGCGCGCCACAGTGTCTTTCTGCGAGCAAGTAATGCTACAGAAGTGTCCGCGGTGCTAGTCTGTGCGCGCGTGGGTTCTGCGAGCAGAGGGTGGGTAGGGGAGGCAGGGCGCGCGGACGCTCCCTGTTTTTCCCGCCCGACTAATAATTTTTCAAGTGGTGCCACTGAGGGAGAGCGCATACATATGATAAGCCCCCCATTGCATCAGTGGCACCACTGGCGGCTGCAGGCGACTCCAGTGTGGACTTGAGCCACGATTTCAAGCGACTTCCTGGGAGGATGCTGTTGGATGGCATATCTGTCTAGGGGGTCCTCAAGACCTCCCCACCCTTCCCAAGTATGGGTACCTGTTAAGGTCTGCAGCGCGGGAGAGCACCGTAATGTGTTGTTTATAGCTCCAGATGCTTCTCCCAAACTGCGCTTAAGATAGCCACCGTGGGGATTTTAGTCAGTATGGGGAGCCGAATATCTATGAATATTTCCGCCACGGAAAAAAAAACAGCCCATAAGAATAGTTAATCTGTAAAACTGCTTAGCATGTAAGAAAACCTACCTATGCGAAATTGTCTGGTCTCCCATTGGGTGCCTCCACAGTTGGCAGATAGGAAAATACCCTCCAGATGTAGAGGGCGCCGAAGAAATCAAATACCCTGGACAAACTAAAACCAGACAACACGCACACGGGGCGTAAACTGAAAATCCCGAACACGACAGATTCGCGGACAACGGCGCTCCTGGTTGGTATATCACTTGGAACAAACGGTGAAACTGTAATACCTGACTGAATGTATAAGCGGCAATGGATAGAATATCTAAACCAAATATAGAGTACAACATGGAGAAAAACAGTACGGAGCAGGGCTTCGGAATTCACGTCCCGGCATATAGTTGGGTGGTAGTGCGAACCCGGTTGTCATCAGGTAACCGTGATGTGCGGGTGATGATGACATAGATGACTATACAAATGGATACTGACGTCAGAAATTCGGAGGCAGATAGCTCAAACAAAGTCATAGGGAATATACACATAGTGGAATGCTACGTCTCACACAATATTAAACTGCAAGACGTGAATATGTACGCGGGTAATCTGAAAGGATGCATAAAGCAACTAGGGAAAAAAAAGTAGCAATAAGGGGGGGGGGGGGTTCTAACACGAAAAACTTCAGATGGTGTCTGCCAGGCGAGGAAAGAAGAAGAGAAAATATGACGGAAGTGCTCGTCAAACTAAACTTGCAAGTAATTAGGAAACAAATCAACCTTTTAAAGGGGGGAAAGTAAATCACACTTCAACGTGATCCTGTGTACACCACATACTGTTTAAAATATGATAAATTGGCATGTAAGGGAGCACGAAAACCTCAGCGATCACAAGGACATAATATGCTCAATACAAGAAAGCTTATAACGCACAAAGGAATGAGAAACAAACCAAACTGCACGAGGATGGAAGTGAAGCGAGGCATTGATTTCGAAAGTGCGTTCATAGCGAAGTTCATAGAAAATGTGTCCGCAAAACTGACAAACGCAGAAGTTCTGGTGGAAATGTGGGATAAAATAATGCAAAAAACCTGTGACCAAACGTTCCCTAAGAAGAAAACAAGGAAGGGCACTACAAGATCAATGTATTAGTGACACGAAGGAATCGCCGAAATCATGAAACAGTGCCTCAAGAAAATATAACGAAATGAAACGGTAAAATAATAACGATCATGACGGAACAGAAATTAAAATTCAACGAAGAATATGCCAGGGAACAGGCCAAGCTTAGCCAAGCTAAGACTTAGACAGCGACGTATGGGGAGACGTTTACAAAATAGTATGTAGGAAGCTAAAGAGGAACCCAAGGACAATACTTATAAGCGACCAAATGTATAAAAATGCAGAAAATTCGACCCAAAAGATAATACTAGCCGATGGACTCAATTTGAGGTGGACCGTGCAGAAATAAAGCCATTTATAACACAAGAAGTGGCTGACTCAAGCGAGGCGCTTAAATCTCGGAAAGCCACAGGTCAGGGCCAAATTCCAGTTGACATCCTGAAGGAAATGACACGCATACACGCTCAGGAAACTCTAGCGATCATAAATCATACACTAGAAAATGAAAACTTTCCACAACCATGAAAGAAATCAGTACTAATGCTGATTGAAAAACTGATAAAGGGATAAAACGGGCCGCAAAAATACAGGCCTATATGCTTACTAAATACCATGGACAACTTACTGGAGAATCTGTTGAGCACCAGAATAGCTGAAAACATAGAGATACGAAAGACTTTCCGAGAACTAATACAGTTTCAGGAAAGGCTTCTTGACCATCAGTGTAATGAATGGAGTCTGCATAATAGACAAAAATGCAAAACGACGAAACAAAACGTGCGCCCTAATAACACTGAAAGTAAAAAACGCCTTTAACACCATGCCGTGGGAAGAAATAGTAGGAACACTGGAAGAATAAAAAGTGCAGCTTTACTTGATAAGAATGATCAAGAGCTACATCGCGGATAGAGCAATAATCATCGGCGAAAATAGACAGATCAAAATAACTCGCGGCGTACCGCAAGGGTCCAATCGGACCACTGCTCTGGAACGTACACTATGACGATGTCTTTATACTAGATATGTACGAAGGGGTGCAGCTCATAGGCTGTGCGGAAAACCTGGTAAATGTTGCCCAAACAGCAACAGTGGAGAGAACTATAATCGTAATATACCGTAATCGTAATCGTGATTATAATCGAAAACTATAATTGTAATATACCGTAATCGTAATATATGCGATGTTAATAATCAACAAATGGCTAAATAGCAAGAAACTAGAACTTTCTCCAGAAAAGACGTAAATACTCCTACTAATAACACGAACATCCGTTAGAGACTTAGAAATACAAATTGGGGATACCCACATAACTTGATGATGTGTTAAAAGCCTTAACACGAATCATGTCAGACGTTAGAGAGAGTAGGGCTAGTAAACAAAAAGTGCAAATGACAGCGGTACAATTGATCATTCTGTACGTAGCCCCTATATGGTGCGAGACTATAAAAACCCGCAAGCAGTGTATGACTCTCGCCTAAGTACAAAGAAAAATGCTCCCACGGGTATGCAGTGAATACAGTACGGTGTTGTCAAAAGCACTGCAGGTCATAGAAGGTGTACTACCCGTCCAACTTCTAATAGAAGAGAGAGTGAAGTTACATCAGACAGACACTAAATCAGAAAATATCCGTGAAAAAATTACGCTCGAATGGCAAGAAATACGAGCTACAACAGGACGCTACAACAGGACTGCGAAATGGACGAACACCCTAATACCGGAAGTACAGGCATAGGTAAATAGGAAACACGAGGAAGTCAATTACTACACGACACAAATTCTGACCGGACATGGCTGCTTTCAAGCATCCCTCGTAAGATTCAACAACACGGACACTGACATATGCTATTATTGCGCACAAGTAGATACTGCAGAATACACAAAGTTCAGCTGCCCAAGGTAGCAGGACATTAGAACCAAAATGGAAAGTAACCTAGACGAGATAATAACAGCAGGAATATCACAAAAATAGTATTGGGAAAAGATAAATCTTGGAACTGCTTCGCAGGAGAGATGGTTGAAATCACGCGAAAGAGTGTAAACAAGGAGAGAGAAGAATAAAGCAGAGAAACAAACGAACGAATAGAACAAAACCTCTTCCTTCAGTAATGGCACATCCAATCCCGGGAGAGGTGGTGTAAAAAAAGTGGAGGTTTTCAGCCGGCAGGGATTTGACACTACCCCATTAATGGGTGCCTTCCACCCTAATAAATATAAAAAATGTAAACAATTCTAACTTATGAGACCACTTAATCATATTGACTATCGTCCATAATATCATAGAATAAACCATTCTTCTCGTACTTAAGATTGTTTGCTCTGCTCATTTGGCAGCAGTGGACTTGGACACACCAAGTCCGTTAAACGTGGACCGACCACCTTCCTCCGTTAACCCTCTCGCTACGGCAGCCCCGACCGCCAAAGTACCGTCACAAAATGGAAGCTCACGTCAAAGATATGCACAGTACGTGTGGTGTGTGTGTGGTCTGTATATATGTTGTTCTAAGTCTTAAATAGGAACTGTCCTGAATAAAACAATCATTGCTCTAATGTAATAAGTATGTTTACACGATTAATATGAAAAGGCTTACAAAATTATTACAATACGAAATACAAAATTATAGGTAACATCGGTATTTAAATAATTACAAGCGATTAAATATAAGCTTAACAATTAAATGTTTTATATAATTCATAACGAGACGCAAATGATTAAAATATAATGTGGGAAAGCGAAAAAGATATGGTGTCTTTATCGGCTAAGAAAAGCTAATTTATTAATACACGTCTCACTTTACAAAGAAGGGAAAATGCGCAGCAATATAAATTGGTACGTGAGCACGGTAAAAAACGCGGAAAGATCGGGGGTAGAAAGCGCGTCTAACGCATATAACAAAAGATTATCGTCCGCCATTAAATCGCGTGGCGTACAAGGCACTATGGTCGAGCAATTATTCTTCATATAATGTGTAAATGTAATACGTAAAAAATATGTAAAAACTAATAATGTAATTCTGTGTGATATATTCGGAAGCAAGGTTCTATACAAAGGCCATCATCGCAATCTTTGCACTCATACGTTCTTTTAACATTTTTGCTACAAATTACACATCTCCATATTCTGTTTTTCGGCTTACAAAATGTGGGAAAATGTCAGTTAATCTCATCGAATTATCAGCGGATCAGCCTTGACGTCCCGTTGCATTGTAATGATACTTTTCGACTATCCGTTTTATCAGCGTTAGATGAAATTTTTCCATCGATATTTCGATCATTTCCATGCCGCATATATGCGGCTCTCGTACCCAGAACTCGTGGCGTAGTTGCCACGTACATGCAGCGCCCGTACCCACAGGTCGTCGAGTGGATGCCACATATATGCGGCGCACGTACCCACAGGTCGTCGAGTAGATGCCGCATATATGCGGCGTGCGGCGCGCAAGGGTTATTTGTAAGGGAGATATACAAACTTCCACACGACGTCACGCGAGAGATAAGCGAGGTTACGATTTTACGGGAGAGCCTACCGACCGACAGTCCTTATCGGGAAGCCAAAAAGTGGAAGTGGGGACATTAGATCAGACAGAAGTCTCCTTGCTTAGGGTAGTACGCGATCGGGTGGCACTGAGTAGCGGGTTAAGTAAACCCGATAACCTCATGAATATGTTGCACTTCATCAGAACTATTCAGGAACTGGTCTGCATTGAATCGTGGCTCTACTAGAGACTCATTTTTCCCGAAATCTCATGTGCCCGATTTCCAGGCAGACCGGAAAGAGTCAGAGTTATTGTCTAAACGATTTGTTTTATTTATGCGTTCTTTTCTATTCCACATTTGCATTCTTTTCTATTTTATTTTGCGTATTTTTGTTACGGAGATTGTATATATGCAGTATTTATATAGTCTATTAGATTTGTCATAGTAAATCCTAACGTGAGTACAATCAACATGCAAGTATTCTTCCATTTTATCAATTTACCGTACCCGCCCAAAATTTATATCTACATTTTCTACGTATTTACCTATTACAAATAACATTTTCCTTTCGAGTGAATGCACATCACAGTAAGAATCGTAATAAATATATAGATAGATAAATACCTTATTAAACCTTCCCCTTCGGGGTTACAGTTTTTCCTTATATTTAAATGCCTTATTCTAATTATTAACCTATACTTGACCTGCTTAGTCTAGTTCTTACTCGCTACTGTCGCATTCTCATCGACCAGTTGCAATATTCTAATGGCAGCCGTTCCTTTCCTCTTTCTCCCTCCTTCGCAATCGCCCTCTCTCACTTCCTGTGCATGTCCGGCCTTCTGTTTTCTGTTGAATTTTTTTCGGTCTCCTTTCCCCACTCAAATCTGCTTCCCTCCTTCCCCGACCTGCTCAATTCCCTGATCTTTTCTCGCCCCTTTATCCATCCTTTCCCTCCCCCTTCGACCCCTAACATTTTGGTAAAATCCTGATCCCTATTCATCCTATTTCCCCTTGCCGTGTCTACACCAAGCTTCCATATATGTTCCCACGTATCCTCCCTCTCTCCACATATCCAACATATTCTCTACTTCTCATCCATCCAATACCCCTCCACCGTTCACATTTCCTAACCTAAACCTCGCCACCGTTTTCCACCTGGTCTCTGTACACCCCTTCCGTAAGTACCACGGCACGTCTTCACCCATACCCTCCTTGCACTTCGTGTTGTATCTCGAATTCTTTATACTCTCCCTTCTCTTCTTTCTATTGTCACGAATGATTTTGTATTTACTGATTTTTAATTATAGTTTTAAAATCAAGAAATTTATAGTTTTCGGTCAACCGTGTCTACGTGACACTCCCTTGGAATGAGGCAAATTTACCAAGAATCTTGGGCGAACTTTGGAGGTTGAGGAAGGATGTCAACAAAACCTTCTTTGGGAATAAAGGCTTTTATTAATTTTTCTAACTCAAGATGAAAGGCTTAATTCGAGTTCCTGTCCACTGCCAAGATTTCATCTAATGTGTATACTCATTAAACCGATCCTATTGTTTGGAGTCCGCCGATACGCAAGCGAGTGCGCCTCAAGCTTTCCAAAAACGATTTTGGATCAGGACGAATCGGAACCTTCCGATTAGAAAAGAAATTAAATGTTGGTTGATTCAAGATATTTATCTTCTTTCCGATACGCAGTCGAGTGCGTCTCAGATAGTCCACAAATATCGCGATGTCCACTACTGGATGGAGAAAAACTCGATGAAGAATACTTATACAATATGATTGAATCTTACTCGTTAAATGTTAAGTGCAGGGAGATCGAGGTCGTCGCGAACCGTGGTGCAAACTCATATATTGTTAATCTGACTGTGTGCCGTGGCTAAAAGTACCCTGTTATATATTCATAGAGTTCTACCCCTTCCTAATGAAAAAATTACGACAGCATGACCTGATTCTGTACGTGCATTTATCCTACGCATTTCCGATTTCGGTTTGTTTTGGAGTTCTAAAAATATATGATATTGTCAAAGAGTTAACGTCTTCACGGACCTTCTCCTTATTTCCTGCTATGTTTAAGGTACTGTGTCACTGCTCCGACTCACAGGCGCCCAGTATCGATAACTGTGATTGTTTGGTCTCTACTTCCCTTTCCATAGGCGTAGGGATGATGCACGTAACATTATCCTTTCTCTTCCATTCTTACACCACCCCCACGAAACCCACCTCCATCCCTCCATCTTTCCTTTCTTCCACCCTTCTATACCCTTTTTTCATACCACCATTCTCTTACTGCCCTTATTCTTGCACTCTCTCTTTGTACTTCCCCCCTTGCTATATACCCCGGCAACCCTCTGTCAACCTCCAAGACAGCCTCTCTCACCTCTACACCATAACTCACCACCGTCCATACTAACCTATCGTATAGCCATGGCCCCTTAGCACAATCCGCTCCAAATCTTCTCTTTCCCATCTCCGACACTTTCCCCATAACCGCTGCCACCTTTTTCACCCTCTCCCTCATCCGCGCTTCTTGGCTCTCACTACCTTGGAATATATACCCCAAATACCTTTCCCACCTCCTCTATTCCCCAATATAGTCTATCCTTCTTTCCTCCACTCCCTTTGCTCTTTTTTTCATTTCTTCGCAGAACCGCTTGTATTCTCTCTCCTTTTGTCTGCCTGCCATCCCCTCTCCTCCCTCTCTCATTCACTCCCTCAGCGCTTCTCTCGCTTGCTTCTTCTTCTCCCTACACTCCTTGTCCCACCATTCCCGCCTGTGTTACCCTTCCCATTTCTTCCACCTCTCTTCCCCTATCTGCCCATCACTTACTTCACCTTTCTTTCCACCTCTTCCATGCCCCTTCTCCTCCTTTCAGACTCCCATACTTCTCCTCTCAGCCTCGACTCGAACTGCCTCCTCCCTTCCTCCTCACACACCCCTCTATCCCTTCACTCTTTCATTCCCGTCTCTCCTATATCTCCCTTTTTTGCCCCCTCCCCTCGTAACACTATAGTGAGCGGCATCTCCTCCTTCGTTTTTTCATCGACTAGTATGGAATCTATTACTGATTTTCATCTTCCCTCTATATAAATTAACTTTCCGTTCAGGACATCCCAGCACCTTTTTTTACAAATATTTTACCAATCTTTTTCCTTCGCCGTTCGCCACCCCGTCATTCGATTTTCTTTCTCCCCTCCCTATCCCCCCTCCTGTCTTACACTTTTTCCCATCTACTATCTTCGTGCCACCTACCTCCTTCATATCGTCTAATTACTCCTCCAACTCTCTTTCCATTCTCATCATTCCGTTCTTCACATACACCTGTACTATTCTCTATGTCTGCCCTCCCCCCCTCTTCGTAAACCCACTTTTATTATTCCCTTCCTTCCTTGTCGCCAACCTCCCTCCTAGATTTATTTATCAGCTCTTTTCTTACTCCTCCTCTCCACCCATTATGCTCACCATTCGTATCCTCTCGGTAATTTTCCTCTCATCACCTCCAATCCTTTCTTCTTTATTCTAGTTTCTGTCAGTGGTATGATATCCTATTCCCTCAACCCTTCCAAAAACTCGGCGTTTTCCTCCCCCAACCCTGCCACGTTCCAGAATTCAATTCTCCACTTTTTTCTCTCTCCTTTCTTCTGCAGTCCCCCATTCTCATTTTCCCCCTATCCTCAACCGTTCTTCCCTCACACCTTTCCCTCTTCTTCACCTCAATCACCCTCCTCTGCTCATCCATTATCCTTGTCCTTCCATTTCCACAATGTCTCCATTATCTGTACCCTACCTGCCCTTACCCACATCCTTTCTCCCTTTTCTACTTGCTCCCTCCTTATTATTTACCTAAGTTTTCACCCAATCCTCCTCTTTTTCAATATCAGATCTTGTTCTATTCTTTATAAATAAAAGAGGGAGAACCCTCTTAATTATTTCTTTTTGCTTATCACCTCCCATTACTACTCCTCGTTTTGCAGCCTCACCACCAATATCCCTTCCCCTTTCCCTGTCTCCCTATACCCTCCTCGCCCCTTCTACCTTCACCTTCTCCTTTATATTGCTCAAAACCTTTTCCTCCGCTTCTCTTCTCTTCTCCTCCTTCACCGCGACCGCTTTCGTCATCACGCTCATCCCTCTTTCCTCCTTTTCTCTCGTCTCTTCTTTCCTCGCTATTTCATTTATTCTCCTTCCTATGTCCTTCACCCACTCCTTATTAGTTCTTCTTTCTTCTCTCATTTCTTTCTTCTCCATTTCTTTCTCCACTAGTTTCACCCTATCCCTTATTCCACCTGTTTCTTCCCTCATTCTCTCCCTTTCCTTTCTTTCTTCCCTCATTTGCTCCTCCATTCACTTCCTCATCTTCGTTGTCTCCTCGGTGTAGCTTTCCCCCCGCTCTCTTATCTCCTTTCTCAAATCTACCTTTATCTCTCCTACTAACTCTCTTATCATCTCTCTCATCTCTACTTTCTGCAGATCCTGGCTTTTCACCGGCGATGGCGCTCTTCTCTGTCTCCTCGCGAAAGTCAGCTCTTCCCCCTCTCCACTGAGTAGTGGACAGTAGACACTCGACAGGTCTTCCTTCTTTCTTTTTGCCGTCTCTCTTGCTCCACTTATCTTTTCCTTTTTACTTGCTTTTCTCTATTCCCTGCCTCTCTATCTCATCTCTTTCTCGCGCCCCACCCCGTAGTATCACTCTTCTCTATCCTAACTCTTCTCTCACCTTTCTCTATCATACCGGTCCGAACCTCGTTCTCACTCACTTTTGTCGACTCTATCCGCCCTATACCTTCTTCCTTTGTGACCAGTATAAACTTTACTCTCCCTTTTCACTCCTTTGCCACTTCCACCCTCTCTTTCTTTCTCCCTCTCCACAAAACTCCCTTTAATTCACCTTTTTCTTACTTGTTTCAGTACGTCAATCCACACTCTGTCGCATCGAAAATGGAAGCCATCAGGAATCTTAATAATTTTAATTAATAAAAAGAAATAGGTTACATGATTTTGGGCGAAATCACACGATTATGCATATCATATACAAGTAGTCATATCTTTAATTAATTAACATGTTTCAGGAACTGCACGTAAATTACAATCACGATCTAAAATCCAAAATATTTTGATTTTGGTTAGTAAACTATCTGCTGTTGCCAAATCATTGCTTCATAAGTAAACGTGAAAAGCCATGCAATGTAAAAGAAATAGGAGGCAGCATGTGCTTAATAAGTAAATTGTTGCGCTTAAATAAGAGAGTAAATAAAACATTTCATTATTCAATTCTTAGATAAACCAGTTACAAAATTGTCGTGCATCTTATTTAAATTTGTGTATTACAGGATCGCAATAATTACCTTACGTCGTGCCAATTCTGCACTTTCTCGTTCCGTTTCGGCTTTAAGATTAGCCATCTCTCCTTTCTGACCTGTTGCACCTCTCATGGTAGCAGCAATTTGATCTAAAGCAGCGTTGGCCTTACCTTTTTCGACCTGCAAATATAATATAATGTTTTGTCGCTATTACCTTTCTCATACTAAATATTTACTATGAATGTAAAGCAATAATAAATGTTACTGTACAATAACATTTGCTCCCCCCTCCCTCTCTCCCTCTTTCCCTCTCTCACTCCCTCCATCACCCCACTGCTATTAATCAAAAACTACAGTGATGCATTAACACTGGCAAAAGTGTTTTTGACAATTTAACTTAATTTTAATAATCTTAGTGTTTCCATGTTGGAATCAAGGATGATACTCGCAGGTTCATTTTAATGGTTACTTTAAACCTGCACTTTGAATTTTTTTTTAATACTTTTTGGTTTGTCTAATAGTCTTACCAGTTTTGCAAAATTTTTTAATGAGGTCTTTGACAAGCTGATACGGAAGAAAGGAGTATTGAGTCACATGGTTGATATTGTTAGCCCAGGCTTCAATAACAAGGATACGTGTAAGAAGTTAGAGAAAATATTGAAAGTCACAGCTCAAAACGGATTAATAATAAATTGGACGAAGTGCAAATTCTGTCAAGAACCATTGAAATTTTAGACACGTAATAAGGGGTGGGAGTATTTGACCATCGCTGACGAAAATAAACGCGATACAGCCATTTGCAGAACCAAACAGTACAAAGCAAGTGCAGAGTTGTTTTTTTTATTTTCATTTTCGGCTCCGACTATTAAGGTCAATTGGCCTAGGACCTCCTTGTTTAACACATTGCTGACCGATCACGAGTTAACTCGTGATATCGTGGCCAAACGTTGGTGACCGGTCACGAGTTAACTCGTGTTTTCGTAGCCAAGTCTTGGTGACCGGTCACGTGTTAGCTCGTGGTTTTGTAGCCGATCGTTAGTGACCGGTCACGTGTTAACTCGTGTTTTTGTTGCCAAAAGTTGATGACCGGTCACAAGTGAACACGTAATAAGCTTTTTGGTTAAGGGGATAAGTTCCGGCAAACCCGATATATTTGCAAAACATGTTGTGTACCATTACACGTAGGTGACTGTTACACATTTTATCATACGAAAAAGAAATATTAAGAGTTAAATAATAAACAAAATTTATTAAAGTTAATTTATATTGTTTTACTTTCACATCCGCTTTCAAAACAGTAGTCGGTCACATGAGGTAAATTTTCGGAACAGTTGCCGGTCAGCAATGTGTTAAGATGGGTTCCAAACCACCAGAACTACAGTATACATATCACATGGAAAACCTAGAGGTGATGGGCGAGATTCGAACCCAAGTCTCCTGCGTGGCAGTCCGAGCTACTATTCACTGCACGACCGTAGTCCTACAGAGTTTTATTTTTAGATTTATTAGAATATTTTCGTAAATTCTTTATAGATTATACTAATATAGTCCGACAATTATCCGATTTGTTGAAGACAGATAAGGTGTACACTTTTTATACAGCCAAAAGAAAGTCGTTTTCGTGATTCAAATTTTTTTCAACTGAGAAAAGAGTACTTCGTACTTATGACCTTAAAGAGATAACAGCATTGCATACAAATATGCATTGTTGCAAAGCTACGACAATGAACGTTATTATCACCCATTTTATTACATGAGTCGTAAAACGTTAGAAGCCGGACGAATGTATCATTCAGACGAATTAGAAATGTTAGTGATAATTAAGAAAGTTGTGAAGTTTTGAGTTTATTTGTTACGAGTTAAGTTTACATCTGTTACGGTTTGCCAGGCATTCGAACAATACACTTAAAAAAAAATTTATAAACAAAAATCGTTAGGTGGACATTGACAGTAGCTGAATTTGATTTTAAGGTTGAACACCGCGCAGGAGGAAGGTTGAAGCAGATCGATGCGCTTAGTTGTTTTTCAGTTAGACAGGGTATTCGGAAATTCATATTACAAACTTCTAAGACAAACTGTGGATACTGAGTAAACAATATTTTGAATAGGAATCCATGTCCGGAAAAGTATCGTTTCCTTGCTCCAACCATTACAATGTATTGGATTTGCCGGTGTTGTTTTGCAACTGGATAGGCAGTACATGTCGTCAGAAGAGCAGCATGTCAAATTACATGTTATGTGTGTGTGACATAACGTACATAATTAAATGCAGCAAGGTAAACGTCACGTGCCATCAGATCATCTACTGCCTACTCGGATGCGAAATAACACCGGCAAATCCGATACAATGTAATGGTTGTAGCACGGAAACGATACGTTTCCAGACATGGGTTCCTATTCCAAATATAGTCTTCTCAGTTCCCGCTACTAGTTCTAGAAGTTTGCAACATGAATTTCCTAATACCCTCTATGTATCGAAGGTAAATTGTTATAGAATATTAGTATGAAGCACAAAGAAGAAAAAAAAGTACGCGCTATACGTCACATAGCAGAAAAAGCACCGTATGGAGATTATCTTATCATCATCTAAAAAGTAACCTAGTTAAAAAATTTTATAGTTACTTCTTAATTAAATTCTTAATTAAATAATCTTAATAGTTAAAAAATTCACGAGAATGGGTATTTTTCCATATGTAAGGTAGCCAAAAAAATAAAAGAGGGGCATTATAAACCAAATTACATTTGGTTATACATATTAACTTTTTAGCATCTTCTTGCTTGATGAATTAATCAATTACTTATTTTCGTCCTTGCGAGCAGTAAATTCCAAGTTGCGATGGAGAAAATATTTTTACAAAAATTTTTGCGAAGTTTCGATTCGTTTGTGAGTCATCATCAGGTATATTCCTTTATAATTATAAAAATACCATGATAGTAAAATCAACCAGAATTACAGGTACTAAATAAATAAAATTTTTATGTGTGGAGTGAGTTGTAGTAAGCTGAGTAAGAATATAGCAATATTGGTGGGAACGGTAAATTTGATTGTTGCCGATAACTTGATGTATGTGAACTAGTGATTGAAGAAAGGACTGAGCAAATTTATTTGGGTTTGATTACCACATAAATGTGTGCTTGCTTTGAAAGAAGGAGTGATCTAAGAAGCAAATTGGTGTAATACTGTTTAATGGCCTAATTAATCTTAATTGGAGACGTACCTCAAAGAAAAGTCAAAATTGTTCCATATAATCTAGGTGAGTGACCGTAATTACATTAATGTTTTTGTTATTGTCAGATTCGCATTGATTATGGAAGGTATTACGGACTTGAATATTCATAATGTGCAGAACTGGAGTAATGCGTCTTATCAAGTGAAAAATGGCAGAAAAAGGAATTTGAATTTGGTAGATGGCAATAAGGTGTATGGGCGGTTACAGTTAAATTCATTATTATGGGAGGAATTTTTATTTAAATATTTGTTCAGGGAAGAGGTTACTTTTTCTGCTTTTTAAAAATATGGAGTAAATTGTTATATGCAGGATTCAGATTAAGGGTATCTGTCTGGAGATAGATGGAGCTGGGTTCAGTTTTAATGCGGAGCATTTCAGAAAACAGTCGTTTAAAATAATATGATTCAATATCTACTATTGTACTGTGTTTGAATTCAAAGGAATGCTACAGTTTAGATGTGTGCTGGGCTACTACTGAATGGTTCGTTTTTGTAGTATGAGTATGTTCGTTAATCCTAGTGCTTAGACGACGCTTTGTTTGACCTATGTAGCTAGCATTGCAATCATGGCATTTAATTTTGTACACGGTGTTACATCTCTGATCGTGCGTGGTACTGTCTTTGCCCAAGCCGATTAGGTAACTGAGTTTATTGTTACCAATAAATGCGGCACGGAAGTTATGGGATCTGAAAATTATGTCTAGATCGTTAGGGATGTAGTTAAGAAATGGGGTATAGATGAATTTTATGGTGTCATGTGTAAATATTCAGTCAATATTTTGAATATTGTCTTGTGGGTTTTTTAATCTTTTGAGTCTTTTCTAGATAATTTCTTTTTTTTTATGAATATTAATTTTTTTCTGTGAAATTGGGTGTCTGATAGTAGTATTACCCTATCCACTAATCCGTGCACGATACTCTGCTTCTGAGAGATGTGGTGGTGTGAAGCAAAATCAAGATATCTACTTGAAAAAGTGGGTTTATGGTATAAATCAAATGACATTGCACTATTTTAAACACGGATAATGGAGATTTCAAGGAAACTGGTTTTTTAACTATTTTCATTCTCTACTATGTACTTGAGTCCAGGATGGCGTGAATTAAAGAATTCCAAAGTGGACTGAACAATGGCTTTAAGAATGGAAGTTAAAATATGAGCCACGTAACGAAAGTAAGCGAGAATGGAAGCATGGTTTCTTTAGAACAACTGTTTCAAGATCATCCATTATAATATTAGCAAGTACGGGGAGAGAAGTAAACCCATAGGGGAGCCGAACACGTGATTATAAAATTTGTTGTTAAATGGAAAATGAGGAATTTCAGATAAGATCTATTGCTTGAAGAAATTCTTTTTTTGCATTTTTGTACCTTTGCGGATATATTTCCAACGTAGATGCATTGCTTTAACGATTAAGGGAGTAGGGATGCTTGTGAATAATGATACAGCATTAAAAGAAAGCAAAATAAAATTGTCGGGGATGTAGTGGTTTTTCAGTTTACTGAACAATTCGAAATTATTAGTAATACGGCTGTCAGGTGGGGAGATTTTTTTGGAGATAATATTTTTTTACAAACCATGCAAACTTGTAAAACGGGGAGTCTATTGAGCTAATGATGCGTAATCTTTTTTGTGGATTATTGGTAGGCCATATGCCTTGGGCAAGGAGGGGTCTAAATTAAATAAATATTTGTATGTACTATTATCAATAATGTCATGTTCTTGCCATGTTTTTAATAACATCTGTAGTGCTGCATTCATATTACCGAGGATTCTTTATTTGTAAAAGATAGGTATTTGTGTCTTTGAAATCATTCTCTATCTTTAATAAATATTCATCTTTATTTAACACTACTGTAATATTGCCTTTATCCGCTCTTGTATAAAAAATATTGGGGTTTGATTTGAGAAAAAGTTTCGTTTCTGATATATTCCGTAATAAAAGTCTGTCAGTATATGAAATGTATGTTTTTATTAAAAAAAATTCTAAGGTGTTGACTATTGACGTTCTGAGATTGCTTACCGATTCTGCTTTTCTATCTGATGTGATTATATTACGTTCGAAAGATTTTATAACATCAATAATCAATCAAATCAACACTCAAATCTATCGCTCTCGCCAATACAGTCTCACTCCATAATTGTCATCATATTGCTAGATTCTTACTCAGCTTACTGCAATTCTGTTTGATTTTATTATCATGATATTTTTGTAATTATAAAAAAATATAACTGATGATGACTCGCAACCAAGTCGAAACGTCGTAAAAACCTTTGATTCTATTTTTCTCCAACCCAACTTGAGGCTTAATGCTGGCAACGACCAAAATAATTAATTGTCTTTGGTTAACTTCGAAATTCGAGCTGAAACTTGCTTCTACAAAAAGCGACGTTTTGAGCACGTTTGCGTTATCCTTCTCAAACTACAAGCCAACGTTACGGTGAGTACAATGTATAATAATAACAAGAGAATAGATATGTGTGAGTCGTGCGATAAAGCCTACCTATAAAATTTGACACTGTTGTAGGTATTGCAACTTGTGCATAAATATTGGGCCCTGACGGCCTAGTGGCGGTGAGTGAAGAGGAAGCATGCACATGAGTGGGACAAAAGTTAAGTATGTCTCACACTGATTGAATAATAAATATAATATCAGGTGTACTGGTATGAAGTGAGCATTAAGATACAAATGTGTCGATAGAGAACATTAGTTGTAAACGAGCCTTAATTTTGTTTATGTTTGGTTGGTGTGACATGTGTCAAACATATTTAATATACATCAAGTCATTGAACGAACAACATCGTATTTTTTCATCGTGTTAAAAATGTTTTCGTGTTTCAATGGTTGAGAGATAATGATTTTGATGTGAGAAATGAAGAACGTGGAATACTACCAAAATAGTTTGAAGACGTCGAATTGCAAGCAATATTGGATGAAGATGATATTTTGAGTCAAAAGCACATGACAGCAGTGTTAAATGTTCCACGTGAATTGAGTGATAGACAGATGGAAAACCGAAAAAACACTTGTGAAATTATACTTTAAAGACACGTAAGAAAATCAGTTTTGCATCGAATTGTTACTGGCAATGAAAAATGGATTTACTGTAAGAATTCTAGACGGAAAAATCATGGGTTAATCCGAGACAACCATCAACATCGACTGCAAAACCAGCTCGATTCGGCGAGAAGGCAATGCTCTGTGTTTGGTGGGATCAGAAAGCTGTGGTGTATCAAGAGCTTTTAAAACCTGGTGAAACTGTTAATACTAATCGCTACAGACAACAAATTATGACAACAATTTGAACCATGCATTGATCGAAAAACGACCAGAATGGGCCAGAAGACACGGCAATGTAATTTTGTTACACGACAATGCACCTGCACAGAAAGTAAGACCGGTTTAAGATACAATTAAAGCACTTGGTAGGGAGCTGCTACCTCACCCGCCGGGTTCACTAGACTTGGCCCCATCCGACTACCATTTGTTTTCAGAAAGGTGGGGTCAAAATGTGTTGAAAGCAATAGTCAATACTTTGAATACAATTTTTTTACATTCCCATTCAAAATTGGTGTTTCATTTGCACAAAAAAACGCTCACTTGATACCGGTACACCTGTTAAAAATAAACGTGTATTAATCATTGCGAGGATTACTGTATAAGAAGCGTCTTCTGTGCACGTTAGAAGGATCCAGATAAAAATGGGGATATAAACGTATTTACAAAACCAAAAAAGAAAGGAAATTATCCGTAATTGGTTGCTGAGGGACCTCAATAACTAAAGGTGAACCTTCTCCCTCAAAGAATTGTCCTTCTCCATGAGACTGGCAGATCCTGAAGGGTCACAATAGGACCAAGTTAACGATTCGCTATACGCCGGCAGATTGCGGAAAAAGACACACTGAACAATCAACTCCTCAAAGGTGTACTACACTAGAGACTCCAATGGTACAAATGTAAACATGGCGAAGGCAATAATATTTGAAATTTGATTAGAAATACATTAGAACGTGTGCAAAGTAAAAAAGGTGTGAACAAATTTATTTATTTATTTATTTTAAGCGGGATTTCAATAAATTAAAAATTGGCTTGTACGTATTGCTAAGCACCTTGGTGTCTGTTTACAAATTTATAGTGTGGTTGTTAGATTTTATATGAAACATGTCGCTTATAAGTCTTTTCCTGTAGATACTGTCTGTGTCAATAAGTTGTATATTTTGAAATCAAACTTGTGATCTTTATCTATACTGTGTTTCGCTGTGACTGCTCATTTGTTGGAGCTTCTATTAATTACACTCCTCCTATGCTCTTTGAATCCGGTGAATATTTCTCTCCTTGTTTGCCCATTGTATGTGAAATCACAATCCTTGCAATTGATTTTATAAATGGCCTTACTGTTTTTTACTGGGTCTAGTTTACTCTTCTCATTTTATAATTGCGTCTAATCTGTTGATAGATTTAAATGCATATTGAAAGTTGAAAGGTTTTAAACAATTCTGTAATATCGACGTTAACTCGGTCACGTAGTGTAAGACGAAGCATCTCTTTCTGTTGATGGTGTTGTGTTGCTTCCTCACATCAATCCCGCCGTTAAATTCGTTATTATAGATACGTTTGATTCTATCCCATAAAATTATTACTGTCGGACATAAGAGTACATACTTAAGTAGATAAAGAAAACAATTTTCAATAGAAAAACGTAGAGTCAACAGTAAATTTAACAGAATTAACGAACATAAATTAAAAGTAGCAAACAAGAAACATAAGAAAACTGATTACTTCAAATATAATAGGGAACTTTAATAGGGAAAACGTAGAGCTACACACTACCAAACAGACTGTATTTAAAGAACAGTCGGACATAAACATAGATGTCACTAGAAGCCATTGGCTGGTAAATTTCTCTGTTTTCTCGATCCCAAGAGATGTACAAAATGTTCTTAGACCAGGCAATAAATTTAGCTTACTTCCAGCTGCAAAAGGGAACAAGAATCTTGTCTTACTGATTATTAACGAATTAGAAAACAACATTTTTTTATACCACAAGAACTCAGACAAGAAACAAGGGATAGAATTTTTAACAACATATACAATTATCTAAAAATCAATAAACACAAGTATATTAGTAGTTCAGACAGGCACATTATCAATAATATTATAAAGTGCAAACAATTTATGCAAGGTAATCAAATTAATATTACAGTAATAAGCAGAAAGAGGTAGTATAACAGTAGTGTTGGGCAGGGAGAAATATACAGCTAAGGTGAATGCCATGCTATCAGACTAGAATATTTACTCTGTTTTACAGAAGGACCCGGCTAAGAAACTGACGACACACCTTCTTTCTGTTGTAAAACGGTGGAAATATAGAAGTCATATTAACAATGACATATATAAAGCTGTCAAATCAAATGAGTCAGAATTAACTAGAGCTTACGTTTCACCAAAAATTCATAAACCTGACGTCCCCTATAAATTAATGGTATCCAGCATTAGTACTTCATTATACATATTCTCTTGATATATATATATGACACTATAAAAGCCGGCATAAAGTTACCCGAATCATCCATTAAAAATAGTTTCGCTTTCAAACGGAAATTAAGCAAAACTGTCCTACCCACAGATTACAAACTCTTATCATTGGATGTAGTTTCATTATTCACATATGTAGTCCATGATTCAGCAGTAGATAGCGTTAATATAGTATATAGTAATAGCGTTAATATAGTAATAGTATCTGGATAGACTTATGTCAACACATTAAAATTCCAAAATCAGAGTTTTTACAGGCCTTATCCTTTATACCTTCCACAGTTTTTAGATGTGACAGTATCATATATACACAAAGGGTTCCCCCATCTCACCATTATTGATAAAATTAGTCTTGATAGACTTTGAAAAAACAGTCTGGAACTCCTTGTTTGTCAAGGAATTAGAATTTTGCTTAAAATATGTAGACGACATCATTATAGCATTACACGAAGAAGACATAGACAATGTCGTGTATCAATACAACCATTTTCATCCAAGATTAAAATCAGAGTAAAAACAGAAAATAACAGAAACATAAGTTTTTTAGATATAAAATTAATATGAAATTTAGACGACTGCATCTCCACTGATAGGTTCCACAAGGCAACCTGGTCCTTCAGATTTCTGAATTATAATTTCACATTTGGTAACAAGGAGGACATTTGGTAACAATAAAGTGCTCGCAATTAGATGCAGGATTAGAATGACATAAGAAACTTTTATCTAGACCTAAAAAGAAAACAGCTTTGAAGTGATTTGTGTTGGTGAAAGTAAAGGATGAAAAATTAACACAACAGCGGAAAATTAAATAAAACCTATTGAAGAGTTCTCTTTGGGGGCCGAAGTAATAAATATGAACCAGTGCGGTGCGTTATCGGACGAGTGAAATGGTATTGAGTGTGTGTGAGATAGACAGTGTAAGGTGAAAGTATCGTATACAAGCGGAATTTACAGCGAAGACTCCATAATGCAAACAGCCAAATAGCAAAGTAATTCAATGTTCTATGGGGAGAGAATGAAGAGGAATATGGCGAGATAAAGACGGAATAAAAAAGAAGAAGGGCAAAGTAGGCTTTCAGCGTCTATCGGACGAGCAATGGATATGTCTTACCGTATCAATATATTTGTATAATAGTTTATATAGTAGACTTCTTGCAACGTTTCTGTTTCAGTGCGAGCCCTCTTTATGTGTATTAAAAAAGCTAAATTGTACAAAACAAAAATATAATAAAAAAAAAGTAAATAATTAGGTTAGCTTAGTGATATATAGTATACAATAGAGATTTAGGTAGATATAAAGCGTATGTGAAATATGCTAAGAGACTACACGTGATGCACTGATTTGTATATTTGTATAATATAACGCTATTTTATCTTTACCAAAAATTCTTTTGCGATGGAAGTGTTATTAATATCAGTGGTTATTGTTGTTTCAAGGTATGGTTAATCATGGGCATTGCATATTTTCGTCGGTATTATTAAAATAAACATAATGGTTGTTAAATAAAATTTACGTATCGTATCTGCAAATAGTAATCCATTGTTTTAATTTCTTAGTTGTGAGTTCAAAAACCATTGGACTTGAGTCTTGGTCACCGCGAGGTAATGAAAACACTTATTAGGTCATTTTTTAACTTCCTCGCCTAAGAGTGTTATATAGCAGACGGGAAACTACTAATAATTGTATCATGGAGAAGATGCGAGGTGGGATGTGCTGAAAGAGTGCGAAAATAGACTACGGACCAAAGTTCGAAAACTGTTTGGATTTGAAATTACTTTAAATGTTCAGAAAGACAGTTAAAGGCACCGTTAAGGCATACTGACGTTACCCTTATCAGCGCGGGTGAAGAAGATATTTGGATTCTCTTTCAAGAAGATATTTGTGATAGCTATTTTTCAATTCAAGACTCTATTATTAAACGGAATCTGGATTTTTTCTTCACGAAGATGTCTAATTAGAGAGCTAGAGAGCTAGAGAGCTAGAGAGCTAGAGAGCTAGAGAGCGAGAGAGAGCGAGAGAGAGCGAGAGAGAGCGAGAGAGAGCGAGAGAGAGCGAGAGAGAAAGAGAGAGGGAGAGGTAGAGGGAGAGGGAGAGGGTGAGGGAGAGGGAGAGAGAGGGAGAGGGAGAGGGGGAGAGAAGGGGGAGAGG